>BMAT01011862.1:142549-158171 GCA_019649035.1 Elysia marginata | reverse complement strand
GAAGAAGAAGAAGAAGAAGAAGAAGAAGAAGAAGAAGAAGAGACTGAGGAGGAGGTGGAAGAAAAAGAGGAGAAAGAATAAGAGTAGGAGAAATATAGTCATGATACTTTAAAGGCGAGAGGGAAAGACAACTTTATAAACAACACTGTACTGCTGGATAATATTGCTGCACTTTTCTTTTTCAAAATGGCTCTAAATTTTTCAGTATCACTTGCAACAAGACCTATGAATTCTTTTTTTCTTCAATACTATAAAATGAAGACAGCACGAACTTAGCTATGTTTTATCTTATATGTGAAATTGAAAGCGCATTATTTTATGTGTCCTTCTTGTATAATTCCATGCACATGATGCTCAAAAGACCAATTATAATGCTTTGTTTTGAGTAGTTTTTTCAGATTCAAGCATTATATTGCAGAAATTTAGATTTAGATGTTTTCCGCTCCTCAATCATGAATGGAATGTAAAAATCTAAATCTTTTTTGGTGCACCCGAGGCTGAAGAGCTACTCTTGTGTGTGAGAGTCAACATTGTAGCATGCAATAAAGAAGATTCTTATCCGCTCTATGGAGAACTAGCCATCTGCTCGCGTCGTGGAAATCAATGTATTTATCACTCTCGATCGCCCAGCACAGATAAAGCACCCCTCCATTAGGAAGCTGATAACATTGGGACATTTTTCTGTTGCAAAGTTAGCAGGTTTGATGAAGAATCAATACGTCACTGGCAGTAAATTATTCGATCTTACACGTTTTTATTTTTATAGATGATCTTCGTTTTTCTGTTAACCTCTGCTGCCGTTTCCCTTCAATCATTTCTGTTCTTGTTTTATTCTAAAAATAGTTTAATCTCCTCAAAATCCCCAAAGATTGCTCACATTTTTCTCATTTCATATCGCTTTCATCGAGGTTTCTCCGCGCCTTTCTCCTTGAGCATGTTATAATTTCATTTCTTCTCTGTTAAAATTAGGACTCCAATACGCCCAATATGTTTGGCCCCTCACGTATTCAAAATAGATCTATCCAAGGTAAGCAGACTTTTATTTTTCTGTATATTGACATAAGTATCTGTTTTAAAACAATATAACATTTATGGGATAAAATTAAACCCAGTTTAATTAATATTATTAACATGTCGAAGATCACGCTAAATGAGATACAACTATAACTTTGGGCCTGTTATTATGACCATACCAAGGCATAGTAAAAATCTACGCTTACTTTTGCCACAAAGAATTTTTTAGAAACGGTTCATTGCCCACCGAAGATGTTTTTAAACACAAGAGTACTATACATTTTTATTAACCCAGCTCACGGAAATAACATTTTCTAACTTCCGGGAGCGTCTGACTTTTGATAGCCAAACGCACTAATTTCGGAATGCTCGATACCGCGTCTAATTTACTAAACGATGTAAGGGCTTTAATTATGTTCCCCATAGGCCATTCTCAATTAAACTACCTTAGGAAGTTGCAAAGGAGCAACAAATAAAGCATACTGACAAGATATTTTATTGTCGATAGCTGGGTATCCAACTAACAGCCTGATTGAGGAGAGAAACTGTGTCTTTTCTCAAGGACTAAGCATAGACCTGCCGCGCCAGGGCTCGGATCTTGGGCCTCTCCCTCCGAGAGCCCAAAATCTACCACCAGGCCTCGAGACCATTGACATAATTATTTAATCATTCTTGTAATAAATGTGAAGAACAGCGTCAGGTAATGAAAGAAGTATAAGCACCTGCACGAGATTTATGTTTTCAGCACAAAATCATATAGAACTAGGTTTTTATATATTTGTAAGAGACCATCTTGTAGTACCCTTAGTACTTCATGGTCTACAATGTGCTCGGCCGCGGTTTTTTTTACTATGTTTTTTTTTGTTTGTTTTTGCTTGCAGTTTGGTCAGCCCTCTATGGCGGAATATAACATGGTCACTGGATATTTGCGATAAAAAAATAGATACACTGTACGAAAATGATATCTATCCTAGGAAGAAGGATTTCTTTACTCTCATAACATCTTTGAGGAAAAGGGATAGGTAATACTGAGGGAGAGATAATAATGAAAATATTAAAGAAATAAGAGGAAAATGCCATAAAAGCATAAAGGACGCTAGGAAATTGGGAAAAATAGAATAACTGAGAAGCACATGGACAAGTAAAGAAAGAAGAAAAGATTGAATGACAAAATAATTTGTTCTTGAATAGAAAGAAACTGATAAAAAAGGAGTAAAGAAAGAGAAAAGATTAGAAGGGTAAGGGAAATACAGAGAGAGAGACAGACAGACAGACAGACAGACCGACAGTCAGACAGACAGACAGAGACAAAGAGACAGACAGAGACAGAATAAAAGCTTATGAAAAAGCAGATTCACAACCTATCACTCCTTGAAACAAGAAAAAAAAATAAATCTAAGTTTATACATAAAACGTTTCGGCTTAATTTTTTTCTTTTACAGACAGACAGACAGATAGACACAGAGAGACAGAGAAGCAGAGGCGGGATTTACAACGAATGCATTTGATATAATAACCGTATTTGCGATCACCTGCCTTATCTCAATGTCGTTGTTTGATTACATTAGGAAATGTGTAGCTAATGGCAACGGCCCTCAAACTGACCACAGTAGTTTGGAGATAAAATTAGCCGAAAGGAGCCTGAGGATGTTACAGGGGATTACCAAAACTTGAGGTTTGTTTTCCTAGTTTTATCCTTGGGAAGGATCTTTGGCGGTTTAGAGAAATGTTGAAAAAAATTACTGAGAAAGAAAATAGGACTGTATATAAAATTAATGTTAATTTATTCAGACCAAGTTTAACGTTCAACGCTTGGTGTTTGAATCGAATGTTAACTGATAGGAGAGCGTTTAGATTGATCTTTTTTCTATTTTGAAAACAACAAAAGGGGGGAGGGTTGAAATATGTATGAGACCATTATAAAACGATAAACTGACTCAATTAGTGTATCTGACTTCAATAATGATATCTCATAAACTATCTTGCAAATAAATCCATTTATTGGACTCTTTCGATCCATCAAAATCAAAGTAAATCGAAACCTTAGGCAGTGAAAGCGCTAGCGCGAGAGGCTGGGAGGGAGGGGGGGTGGCAAGTTGAAGAGGAAGGTTTTTGAGATTAAAATTTGTTCATTCTTTTCAAAAGTATGTGAGATAAAGACCTAGATAAATATAGAGATAGACAAAGAGAGAAGGAGTGAGGGAGAGAGAGAGTAAGTTGTTTTAATTTTAACGTCTCTTTTCAATTACAAGGTTATATCAGAAACGGCGCTTGTGGCAATTGAAAGCGTACTGCCACACTGTGATGTAAAGAGCGCTTGCATACACCACACCCAGTCACATTATCCTGACACTGGGCCGACCAGACTAAGCACTAAATACACAATGCCAGACACTGGGCGGATCAGCTGCTAGTACCAATTTTAAAGTTCTTGGTTTGACTCGGCCGGGGATCGAATCCGCACCTCCCGATCTTTGAGCGAGTGTCTTACCGCCAGGCCACAGAGCCGGAGCGAGAGAGAGAGAGAGAGAGAGAGAGAGAGAGAGAGAGAGAGAGAGAGAGAGAGAGAGAGAGAAACGAAGCGGTCTTGGTTTGCTGAAAAAGCAAAAAAAAAAAAAATAAATATAATTATATGATGTTAAGTTTAGCTGGCAACATCTTAAAAATGTTTTCTTATTGATTTTCTGAGTTATCTTTCCTATAATGGGAGGTTATCTTGAAGACTAGAAACCGTCTGTGGAAAGTCTCTTTAATTGTAACAGCAATCGGGTTTATTTTTTTTTTTTACTAATTTATTATTATTTTTTAATATAGGTCTACTATCGGCTTCTGATTTGACTATTATATTTTGACAATGGCGAAGAGAAGGGTGTATTGTTAGGGGACTAGATAAAGGTAGATCTAAATAAATCTAGTTATGACAATCAAGATTGCGGTTTGCCTCTATCGGCCGAGCTAATTGTATTTATTCTACACCCTATTTAGACGTAGATATGGATTTCAGTTAAAACTAAATCACATTGTTGTTATAAAGATCTGGTATATTATTTTTTAACCAGATTCTAGATAATAGCATTCTTTTTCCAGACTGATTATGGGTCAGAGTAAATCTGGGTATATCGCGAAAGAATCTGCATTTTATTCATACCGGTGGTTATTAAGTATGGATATTGTTAAATTTGAAAAACACCCTTCTTTACTAAGCCTACCCCCAACCCAATGCTGCTACAATTAATCTATTCTATGTCTAGAACATACATAGCAGGACTGGTGTGATTAAATAATCATTTTAACGTCTCAACTTTGAAACGTATCTAGAGATCGCCAAACGTTTGCAACGCAGGAAAGACAATGTCCCTCAAAACCAATACACACCAACATTATTACATGTGTTACTTATTTTATTTTGGCGCTTGTATTTAAAATTTTATCATCATGGCCTATTATTATACAATTTCCCTTTCTTTCGTTGTTATTCAACATGGAAAGTGTAGGGAGTTAGTGGCTTTGAAGAAACCTGTAAATAAATAAAACCTGTAGTTGGTTGGTTGTTTGGATTGTCACGTCCCAGTCAACTTCGAGGTTATATCAGAGGCGGCGTTGCGGACAATAGAAAGCGTGCTGCTACATTGTGATGTAAGGAGCGCTTGCGTATACCACACCAGTCACACTGTCCTGACACCGGGCCGACCAGACTTAGCGCTAAATCCATAAGGCCAGACACTATGCAGATCAGCTGCTAATACCAATTTTAAAGTCCTTGGTTTGACTCGGCCGGGGATCGAACCACGCGTCTCCCGATCTCTGAGGGAGTGTCTTGCCGTTAGGCCACAGAGCCAGTATCTGATGCATATACAGACTGAGGCATTTTTGGAGGAATACTTGTAATGAAAAGTATTCTCTTTAAAACTAGCACTGGCTTTTGTGTCAAAAAGTCGCTTATGAAACGTGGTCTATAAGACTGTCCTTCGTGAACGAAAGCCATCATTTCGCGACAGAGAAAGCCTTTGCCCACCTCTACTTTCTTTTTACTAGAGCACTACTGTCCCACACTCCACTGATTTTTCAGGGGGTCAATGCTATCGTTGGGTTTACTTTGTATCTTCTCACATACATGCTAGATCAGCTTTATCATCATTTTTGGGTTCCGTCTCTGCGAAGAGGTTGAATGGTATGAATGTCATGGATCTCCTTCTTTCTCTTTTCACCACTGCTCCAGCCGTCTCACCCATACCCATGGCGGTCATCTCCACAATATGTCATGTCCAAGACATGACATTCCAGGTATTCTTCGGTATGTTCCACATTTCAATGATTTTGTTTCTCTTTCAGTTGACTTCATCAGTGTTCAGGTCTCGCAACCATATGTAAGTAATGGCCAGACATAACATTAGCCAGTCTTACTGTTGCAGTATTTTGATAAGCTTTCCGAGCAGAACTTCCGTAAGCATATTTTTCTTATACCCTTTCATAATCATGTTCAAAGCAAAATATAGAACACGAAAAGTATCTCCGATTCAGACTTGTATAGTGTTATTCATACTTATTTATTTGAATTACTCATGAACTGGTGACGCAGGTCAATCCGATATGGACCGAGAATGTGTGAATGCCCCCTCGCGACTCACTGGAGCAGAGGGTTAGAAAACTGGATAGTAACACCGTTAACGGTCAGGAATAAAATCTAAAGTTCATTGAAATAAAAAAAATTTGTACCCAAAAGAAAAAAGACCTAACAAAACCCAATACTACAAGAAAACCTATTACTATAACCACTGATAATTAACCGCGTCATTGTATAGACGACAGAATCAAGGCACATGGGAAATATAAAAAATGGCTCGCCAAACCTACCGTCCAAGTTCTACATTATAAATCTGTTGTACTATAGAGGGTAAAGTAAGTGCTCTGCTGAAAACTTATTGATTTCATAAAATAAGTGCTTGCTTTTACGCCATCATAAAACATCTGAGACAATAGTTATAAGTGCACTATCTAAGTTTACACAAACCCTTCCATTATCTGTTTTCTTTATACCGATCCTAATTAGGTGCTGGTAGTTAATCATCATGATCTTTTGTAAATGGTGCCCTCATGCTTCACATAAATTATAAAAAAAAACAAGAGCTCGGTTTATCTCTTCATCTTGAAAATTGTACTTTTCAGCTGTGTATATTCAGAGCAAGCTGGTCTTTGTGAGTGAACTCGTTGTATTAAGGAAAATAATCACCCTCCATTGTCTAATAGGGTTATCTGTTTTGATATAATGAGGAGTCATATGACAGGAGTGGTATTGAATATCGAGATTCTAAAGAATTCTAAACAATAAAATCAGCTATCGACATGACTATTTATAAACCTCAACTAGACCATTAACTTTAATGAGAAAAACATTTCTACCCCTGAAGAAGGCCAGCTTTCAAGTATCATTAATTTTGTGAAAAAATGATAAGGCTGGTGGATTTACTAAATCTTTTTTAATCACAATCATTTTCTTCCTTGGCATCTAAAATACTAAATACTATTCCTCGTTTTATATTTTTCATCATTGTAATTTGTTTGGTCGTTCTGGTGTAAAATAAGTACATATATAATGGAGATACTCAACACTAAGGGTCTGTAATTATTATAACAAGGTTTCTCCTATAATTATGTTTAAGCTCGTCTAGTGTAATGGAACTGCGCTCAGTGTTTTGTAGATGCTTCACGTCTGGCGGGAGATGTGAGAACAACCAGTTGGACTTAAATTACTTTATGAAAGTAAATTGGACAAGTCTGAGTTAATTAGAGCTTTGAAGAAAAATGTGGCAATGTCTATAGCTCCCTACTTTGGTCTTATTAATACCTACACCTATGCTCATTCAATAATCTGTGGGCGTCATTAATGAGCCCCCCCCCCCCTCGCGACTCACTTTGACAGGAGGGTTAGAACCACGCACTTACATTTATAACAGCTATGCCTCAAAACAAAAAAGAAAATAGTATTGGTTTTTAAGAGCAAAGTAAACAGCTAACGCCCAAGTTTTACCACAGTCAAGTGAATTATAGAACAGGAGACAAAAATGAGCGTTTAAAAGGGTTATTTAGACGTTACAGCTTATGTAAGAAAAACGCTGATGTTTTATTCATTTTTTTCGATTTGAAATCAAACGGTCGCTAAAGTGAATAAGTCTTTTCACCCCCAATTTTTTTGGTTAAAAATCTTGTAAACCGGCCTGTTAAAAGCTATAATCTTGTCCAAACATTTCAACCATCATTGAAATTGGCAAAGACAATACGGGACTCTCGGTTTATTACTGTTGATACTTTGTAAAGAAACCATTTTCTACTTAATTTAAGAACACAACCTCATCTTTTCATTTAAAAACATTATTTAATCCCTACAAGAGTTGAGTAAGTATGAAAAAACTTTCAATAAAAAAAATTGTGATATAAAAAGCCACTTCTATATAAGATCGTAAACTGTATCAGACAATGGTAACTATCCCTACCTACTCGTAGAGATCAAAGAACTGGCTTGAGAGGGAAATCCGCGCAGAATTTGCATCTGTTCAGTAATTTGTCGACTTGATTTTTTAATTATAGACAGTGATTTGGGGGAGGCTATTTCATGTCTCAACTATCCTAAGACCAAAGAGGTTTTTTCTTATATCTAGGTAGCAGTTTTGTTTTGTGAGTTTGTAGCAGTGGTCTATCATTATTGTGTCTTTGTTGAACGTAAGATAGTCTTAAAATTAACGTTATAGAAACCATTTGTTAGTTTCTGTTCTTCTATCAAATCTCCTCGAAGTCTTCTATACATTAAGCTTGGGAGGTTTAAGGCTTGACGCCTTTGCCCTTAGCTGCGATTCGATATATCTGGTACTAGATCTAATTTTGTTGCCAGTCGCTGAACCTTTTCTAGGCTTCCACATTAACTTATCAGTGATTAGCGATGAAAAGATGGATGGTGAGCCATACTGTGAAACTTGCAAGGCTCGACAATAAAAAAATGAATGGCGTTCATGATTACCAGTTGTCTTAAAGCCCGACAATGGTAATGAATGGGTAAACTTGAAATAAATTGAACGGTTTATGCACCAAATTTGAATAAATACACTAATGCACCACTGATTTGGCAAAAGCCAAATTCAATACGAAAATCTTAGTTCTATTTCAAAAGGGGCAGTTTAAAATTTTGCTGTCTTTTGTTTCATAAAGATCGAGAACAGACAATCATGTGTACACAACCTTACGTTCAACATCTGATTTGACATTCTATAACTAACTTATGGTTAATAGCGAAATGTAATTATAATTTATAATAGTGTGGCGAGTTCTTTTTTCGCCATAAATTAATGATTTCGTCAACGTAAGTGAATGTCTGACGTATCCCATCTTCTCAAACTGATGACATATAGATTACAGGTACCGTTTCTATCGAGTTTCCACGTACGGTAAGCAGTTCGTGAAGAAAATTCCGTAATATTCCTCAACGCTCTTCGTTTCCTTATGAATTGGAAAGATTGAAACAGATCTATTCAATTATGCCATTTTGCGCAATAATGCCGAGTAGCTCTTCAAAGAAATCAGTGTTAATAACGGCTGGTATAAAGGCAAGATCCAACTGTCGATCAAATACGAGGGTAGATCTCAAACCCGCGACTGAGCAATTTATAATATTTATGGACGCTGTAAAGTTGCAATAGGGCACGCACAGACGGGCACAAGCGGGCGCAGACTTCCACACCAAAGGCTCTTTATCTAAAAGTCTATTACTTCTTTTGCTGCGCTTATAAAAAATCAATATCTCTTATATTGTTTTGATCTGCTTTTAATATCCTTGTTTATTTTATGCGCTTCATTAGAACAATTACCGCTATCTTTAATCACGCATAATAAAGAAAAGTGGGTTGTATTTGAAATAACCACACCACAAGGCTTCTATCTGATCATTGGGCTGTAAACTTGTAGATTGCCAGCGAGAATTGATGGATCATTTTAGGTTCCTCTCTCATGGTTTTAAAAATAAATACAAAACCGTCAATCTCTCTCACTTATTGATTTTATCTCTAAGGCTTTCATCTCCTTCGTAAATCTCAAGTGAAATCTGCATCTTTCTTGAATACATAAATTTCACCTTTCCGCTAGGCTACCAAACTTGTATGCTATCTATCCGACTGTCTGCAAACTGCGCCATCCTTGAGTTTCATCTTTTGCCTCTCTCTCTCTTTCTCTCTCTCTCTCTCTCTCTCTCTCTCTCTCTCTCTCTTTCTTTCTATTCATAAACAGCTTACGATTTATCTTTCTTATTATTTAGATTCCACTGCAGGTTTTTATACTAGTTGTCATTTTTTTTTTGCTTTAATCATTCTCGCTAGTTTAAATCAGTAACTGAGTTGAAATTAAGAGCCACCGCAAGTGGTAGAGGTTATGAGCAATATGCATAATAAAAAAAAAATTAAAAGGTCACACTTGTTGATATAAATAGCTGTGGTTCTATGCATCCTAAATCGTAGCGCTTAAGTAATAGACACAGAAGAATTCCTGACTTCAACTGGTGATATACCGGTACTACGAATTTAAGATAGGGTATATTCAGTATCTGGAGAGAAAAGATTAAAACTCATTGTCAATGTTGTCAAAGGAATTTAACATAAAAAACTGAAATCCTGAAAACACTTGATTAATTAAAACACAGAGACGGATGTGGGTGGAGAGAGTGACAGAAGAGAGATGGAGATATAGTGAAAAGAAAAAAAAAGACAGAGAGAGACAGAGAGAGAGAGGGAGAGAGAGAGACGATGAGAGGATTATCAATAAAAACGATACTAGGTGATATTTTCCTATTATGCTCATACTCAGAAAGATAAGATTGGCGTTGAAATCAAACTTTTTACAATGACAAATCAACAGTTTGGTAAAACTTTGGTGAATAATTCATTCATTTTCACAAAATGGCTGTTCTGAAGTTGAAAGACTAGTTTTCAGTACAGAAAAATACAGGTTTATACCTAGCGATGGAGCGGAAATAGGCATGAAAGAAAACAAGGGCTCTTACATTGCAATAAATCATACCGGGCGTGGATATAAATAACCTCCTGGTTTTAGTTTCCAGTCTGATTATAGTTCCGGCAGCGAATGTCTATATTCTGTTACATTTATAGATGTTAAATCATCACACTGAATAATCATTAACATTCATCTAGGAGCCAGTCCAGGTGACTCGGAGGTCGCAATTATCTATTAGCAGCGCGTTAGTATTTTGAACGGTGTTTTTTATGAATTCCCAAGCATAAAAAATATCATGAAATTCTCAAAACTCTTTGCAAAGGTATCAGAACTCCTTTAAAAACAAGGGATAAAAAGGCGTCATCTGAAATCACAATTTCAGGCATCCATTTCATTTGTGCCGCGAGACATTTACATTCTCACTTGTAACACAATGGTAAAGTTATGAAATCGACAAACATGCACGAACGTCCTATTTAACACACACACACAAACAATTAATAAACAGGACCAACATACAGAAACACATGGCCGGAAACTACAACCCACTGCCTCGTGTCGTCATGAAACTTTCATCACGAACTAGGATGAAATTCAACGCGCTCTTGATGAGCTAAGGGTGATGATCTGTAATGGGTAGGCGTGTTTTCATCATTAGATAGAACAAGCTGTTGTATGATACTTATATCTTATCTCTTTTCTGACGCTTCGACAAATAGCAATTATTATGGCTGCAGGTAGATAGAAGTAATATTTACAGATCAGCTTTCCAAGTTTGCCTATCACCGGTCCATCATGACTTGTCTGACATTTACTTAATGAAAAAGATTAAAAAAAAACGCTCTTTATCTTTTTGTCACTCACGCACAGCTCTGTATCCCCATAATATTAATCGTGCATGTCGATATATCGCCCTCATGCCAATCTCGTATATCGAGATATCGAGGGTTTGATATTAACATTTGGTTTCCGCCATCCAGCAGTCCTCTTTTGGCCCGATATATCGCCAACCACAGAAATATAAAGAAAAAAAAAACATATCGGCATTGGCTGATCTCGATGAGTGTAGACCATTGACTGCGAGAATCGGCACTAGTCTGTGGAGCCTGTCTATCTATTGTATAGACGCAAGCACGCTTAATTAGGGAAAGTTGACCGAGGAAACTACAGGTGGCAAGGTCTATCATCGCCTTAATTGACGATTATTTCTCATATTGGCTCGTTAACAATCGAGTTCTAGAGATTTTGATATTATATCAAAATTCGAGGTATCGGCCTCTGAAGGAAAACATCGGGGACATCGATTTATCGACATATGTATGCCTGGCATTAGCGATGACTGGCTGATCCAACCCTGGCGCTTGGCTCGTTAACTTTCAGCTGCAAAAACTTTGAGACGACAAGCTACATCGATCAATTTGTCAATCAAACCATTGCGTGCCGTATATCATATAGATCTCCTTAGCCCTGGAGCTTAATATGAAGTATGTATAGCGTGTCTATGCCTGCAAATAGCAGCACCATGAAGATACCACTGCTATTTTATGGGAGCTTGCATGCGTACAGCCCCATGAACATATCACTGCTGCTTTGTTGGTTCTTGCATGCATGTGTGTGACTGCAATTTTTAATAACAGTCCATGAAGATACCACTGCTATTTCGTGGGAACAAGCACGCGAGAGGTGCACTAAATTTTATTCTAAATTTTCTTTCAAAGTACTATAGCCTCTTTACTTCTCAAAATTTTTAGAATCAAGAAAATCTGATTTTTTTTGTTTTAAGTGTATTTAAAGTAACTTCAAAGGGACGCAATTTAGAAAAAAGTACGCCATAGCCACTGGTGGCTTGAAATAAGAATAGCCGAGATATTCCAATTTCAGGCTTTGACTGGACCTCGCAGGGTTATGCTCTTTTTTTGTTGAAAAGTTATGAGTCGGGTCATAGTAAACAAGCGTTGGGACAGTCAGTGAACTCTTAAGCCCATTTCACATCACGCGTATCCCGTATAGAAGATACGGAGCCAGCTCTGGACCGGTGACATTTTTTTCGCTTTCACATGGCTCGTTCCCATGTGCGAGGATGTAAGTGATAGATACAGAGTTTTTTCAAAGTCTCCGATCCCGAGGATACGGAGTTTCTCGTACGGGAGACTTGTCATGTGAAATGGGCTTCAATCTTGACAGTTTCTATATTGAGCCATTACACTTTTGTTTAAGCTGGTTGGATTGCGCTTGTGGTTTGCATACATTAGATCTAATCTCTATGTTGAATATGCGGAGCGGAGGGTTTAGTAATATTCTATTATTTGTACTCAAAGCATGCCTAACTTTTAAAAACTTAAAATTAGTCAAAGATTAGGTTTTAAGAGATATAAATTGTTCGATTGTCAAGTTATCGTACCATACAGCATGAACTAACAAAAGACGTTATCTAATCATTTAATCAAACCGGGTTACAAAAAGAGTAGAAAGCACCGGGCAAAAAAAAAGAATATACATCAATATCCATAGTGGTTGGCTGCACTTGTAGTTTGCAAACATTAGATTTTATCTCTATGGAAGTGTCTTTGTCTGGTTTGAACAAAAATCTCGCTTAAACAGAACTACCATAAAATAAAAATTTTCTATTTTTGTCAAGTGTTCTTATAAGCGTTTGCCTATTTCTGTTTCACTAGCTTTCATTTCAATAGATTGGTTCTTAGAATTTTAAGGTCTCTTTTCAACTACAAGGTTATATCAGAGACGGCGCTTGGGACAATTGAAAGCGTGCTGCCACACTGTGATGTAAGGAGCGCTTGCACACAGCACACCCACTCACATTATCCTGACACCGGGCCGACCACACTTAGCACTAAATACATAATGGCAGACACTAGGCGGATCAGCTGCTAATACCAATTTTAAAGTCCTTTGACTCGGCCGGGGATCGAACCACGCACCTCCTGATCTCTGAGTGAGTGTCTTACCGCTAGGCCACAGAGCCGGTCATTAATTTCAATAAAAGACGAGCCTTGCTTATCAAGCTTAATCTGCACATTGGCAACTTCAAATGAATCCTTACAAAAACGGCTACGCCTTAAAACCTGAACCATCTTTAACATGCGGGTACTTCGAAGAAAATGTTTAAGCACATCAACATCTTCCTTATATCCTTATATGTCTGAAAATTTTAACAAAACTAACTAACACGGTTCATCAGAGTCTTTGCGATTGTTCCAAACGACATAGCAAGAGAAAAGTTTTTCTAAGAACTATTTAGAACAGTAGAAGGTCCTATGAGAACGTTGTTTGATAAAAAATACATTATTGTTTATCAAAATGTTCTCTTTTCTTCGAAACCAAGAACTACCATAACAGATTCATTTCACAGTTGACGCTCATAATAAACATCAAATGGAGCGAGCCTTTCAATTGATTTTTGTTTGGATGACCATATTTCTTTTCTTATTTATTTTTAGTCGTCCCCCCTCTGAGTGTTTTCAGATCTGTAACAGAACCTCTGTCAAAATATTATTCTACTTCATGTCACAATAATCGAAAAAGCTATACAGTTATTAATATGGGGTGCCGCACCAGTGCAGTTCTTTTAACGCAATACTTGCCGTACCGTACTACAGACTAGATTTCGAAATTTGTTGCAAAAAAAATTAATTCTTTAATCCAAATGTATTCATTACAGCCCAAAAAATCGCAGAGCGAGGGTAATTGAAACGCATTGATCGCTTTTGCTCTATAATTAGCTTCTCACAACAAGATTGTGCACAAGTATACTTGACCATCCTATAGATTTCGAGATAAAATGTCTTATAGAACATATTTTACACTGTTACCATGGTGTTCCCCGACATTACGGATAGTTTGCATTGTAAAACGTGGATGGCTCTTTAGTTGCATTGCTCACATCTGCAATCTTTCTAGCTATCCTAACATTACAGATCGATAACATCTCATTCGACTAATTAGCCTTTTGTGACCATATGAGAAATCTTTATATCGCGATAAGGTGTCTTATTGTTGATGAGCATTATCCTGAGTATGGCTGCAATAGCTTATTCCATTTTAATCTTTATACAGTAATAGTAGATAAGCATAATAATCCCTAGCATCTCTGTGTATCTTATTTCATCTCAGAACTTCATTACAGACTTGAAAGACAAAGAAGGTGTAGTACGCAAAATGTGAAAAAGCCAGAAATATGCGTGGGTCGACGTCACAATCTCGGGCATTTCCACATCAAGCCTACTTTTCTCAACTTCTAATTTCATACCTTTCAAATCTTTCCACCACAATCTAAAGTGAACAGTACCTGTTTGTAGACTTTGAAGCAAGGCTGATACAATAGTTTATATAAGCCCAAGCGTTTGGTCATCTTTTGAACCCTTTGGAAAAAATAAGGAAACTGGCAACCCAACTAGCGTATTGCTTGAAAGATATAGGCCGTTAGACTAAAATAAGGTAACGGGAAACGAGGGATCAACGCGAGATAGAAAAAAGGAGTGAGTGAGTGATATAATGACACACATTCAGACTAAAGAAAGAAAGAAAAACGAATAGACGTATTAGAAAGACAAATTCTCACTGTCTATGGCCCAGTCTATTTGAAATTCTGGTCATTGGATCAGTTGCCTGTTTGCTCCTCTACCTTTTTTCTGCACCCTACTGCTGTCTTTGTTTCTATCTGTCTGTTTCCTCCATCTTTTTTGTCTCCGTCTCTTTGTCTCTCTCTCCCTCTTTCTCCCCTGTCTCTCCTGTATTCCAGTAACACATAAAATATAAAAAAAGAAAAAGGGACGTGTAGAAGGTCTTTAAAAGCAACAAAAAATTTTAAAAGCGTCTTAAAAACTGCTGGCCCTATTTAAGCGGTTATGATAATACTTTTCGTCGCACCTAAAAAGGCTACTGAAAGCACTGATAATTTGACAGGCTTACCGAAACCTTTTAGGATTATTGTCGCTTGTAACTTTTACTGCTTGGGCTATTTTAGTATTCGGAGACTTTTAGATTTAAAAAAAAAGTTCGGAAACATGGTGGGTTAATCTGAGACTCTTATTTTTCCATGAACGTAGAAAATAGTGCTTAAAAGACAAGCTGGATTATCAAAAGCAGTTAGTCATATGAATAAGAATGACAGTTACAATCTTGTACAAATTGAAGTTTGTAATCATTAGAGTATTTACGACCTTAAAAAAACAAAACGTAGGCTGAACAAGTAAACTGTTTCTGTACTGTTGGACTGCAATGTTCTATTCATAAAAGACTCCAAATATCTTCGAAACAATGAAGAATCTTTCACTGAGAAGGCTTTTTAAAAAGAATCTAAAGCTAGAGGTCATCAATATTTAAGTTGTGCAAAATACTAGTTTTAGTGCAGCATTTGTTGAGAAAAGTGTATAAAGACCTGTTTTTGCTCCTATGAATTGCTTGTCTCGCGACCAGCTTAAATGAACCGGATATCGGAATTTCGATTCGAGAAAATACAATGTAAAAAAGAGTTTTTTTCCTCAATATTTTTAATCCTCACATAATATTTTTGCACAAACATATGATAACTACTTGAAAGCACAAACGTTAGAGATAGAGAGAGAGAGATAGAGAGAGAGAGAGAGAGAGAGAGAGA
>BMAT01011862.1:116006-131065 GCA_019649035.1 Elysia marginata | reverse complement strand
CATGCATGTACAGTAAAAAGTATTCACTGACAAACGCAAAAGAATCGAAGCAAACCAACGACAACCAAGACGAGCATAACGGAGCGAACGGAATAGAAGCAGTTACCTGACGACGCGCCTCAACCAGACGGCAAGAAACACGGTGTCGTATAAAAATAAGGTAGGACTAGGCTACAGGTACAATGTATACAAAAGCTCCTTAGACAAGTTGAGCACTGTATTTCATGACACAAAAAAACTAGAATCCAACTGTCTATCTATCTATCTACCTATTTATGAAAGCTTAAACTTGACTAGCATGTCGTGACACATAGGTTATGTTGCCTTTGGGAAAACTTTTAGGTAGCCGGTCCGTTTTCACATATGTGTGGTATTCCGATGACGTTTTCATTCGTTATCAAACTGCAGTGAATTCAGGTCGTACTGTGGTTTGTTTTCGTTTTAGTTGTTTTCTAGCACAGGTTGTAATTTTTGTTGAAGTTCAAAGGCGTTTGATTTTCCCATCTCTTCCATACTAGATGAAATTCTGTTTTGTCTTCTTTTGGATTCCATGACCGGGGCTTTGTCAATTTTTCTAGGGTAATATAAAGCTTTTTCTGACTTTTGCTGGTTATACTCTGTTCTCGAAGCTTATTTTCCCTATACATATGTATTATGTTCTATTTGTTCAGGATTTATTTGATTTTACTCACAACGCATATTTGTAAGAACCCCCTTCCCCCCAGAGGGCTCTTACTTTTGTTTCTACAGTTGCAGTGTTTGTGTGGTTTTATTATGATCTGTTTTGCTGTGTAGTGTGGCTTTTCATGGTTTTAGCTTAGTTTTACTTTTCTTTTAAAGGTTTTGTGAAATTGGTGGTCTGGTTGGAAACATGAGCTGAGGAGAGTGAAAGAAATTCATTCTGTCCAATATTTATTGTGACAGTCATGGAACCATGTTATTAGCCTTGTTCTTCTGTGACTTTTCCCTATCGCTTTCTGACTTTTCTCATAGTCGAAGCACCTGGAGTGTCTTGTGCAATACCATGACGTTTTTTTTTTGCTTCTTTAGCTTTCTTCGATTGCCACAGCCTTCTTGTGCCATGCGGATTCTTCGATTTTTTAAAATCAATCTGTCTATTTATTAATCTAACTTGAAATTTTAAACGGACGACAGACGCTCAGGGAAATCTTTACATTTCAAGTACATGAAGAGCGTTACATTTTAATTAACTTCCTTCATTCCGGGCCGTCTGAAAAAATGTGTACTAAAGAGTGTAACTGAGCATGAAACACCCTTATATAGACAAAAAGATTAGGAAGCAAGGTAATCCTATATTAATCTATCTATCTGTCATTTTTAATATATATCTATGTATCTGTATCTGTCATCTATCTATCCGTATCTATCTATCTAACAATCTACGTAAATCTCAGATTCGGTTTCTCCTCTTGTCTCTCACGCTCTCCGAAATCTCTCTTATCTTTCATTGTTTTGCCCATCCTCTCCTCTCCACTCCCTCCCCCCTCTCTCTCTCTCTCTAACAGTTTTTTCACACTCACCAAGGTGCGTCCGTTTTCTTTTACGCTCTTCAAAACCTCTCTCATCTCTCATCTATCTTTGTCTTGCCAATCCCATTCTCTCTGTGTCTCTCTCTGTCTCTCGCTCCTTTCTCTCCCTCTTCTCCCCCCCCCCTTCCTCTCTAACAGCTTTGGCTCACTCACACAGGCGCGCCCCGGCCTGTGAGTGCGTGAGGACAGCAGTGCGTGGAGGGCTGACATTGTGAGTACCCACCGCTTCCGAGTAATTAGTACAATAGATTGAAAACCGCTCTTCCTCTCTCTCTCTCTTTTTACTACGCCTGTCGCCCCCGCATTTAGCGTAGTGTTGTCTTTGCTTATAAAGTAAGAGTTACATCCACCTTCGCGAGTCCCGGAATACCATGTCGTTGACAGAAAGATAGGAGGAATCTCTAAGCCCCGTCAACCATTCCACGCAGACTGGAAATACGCCGGAGCAAGCGCTCCATGGATTAAAGCTACTATCAAAATCTACTAAAACCAAAGCAATATTTCACGGTAGGTTTTCGCGCCGCTTGCCGTATAAACTTACACGTGAATTTAAAATGAGTTCGTTAACACTCTTTCAAGCCTCGTTATGTGTAATAATTCTTAAAATGAGATTTCTTAAGATCTTTTTTTCAATTTTTTTTTCTTTTTCTTCTTGATTTCGGTGTCGAGTTCAAATATTAACCCACGTCTGGTAGATGAAGCTGCGGGTCTTCAAGAGTTCGCCAGAGTTTGGTCTTTTCTTTGTTTTTCGAAAACAAATTCTTACAATCTTCTATCTTAAATTGAGCAATTTTAGAATTTTTAAGTTTTTGAGAGTACGTATGGTGAACTTAATTTATCCAACAAAAAAACCCAACTATTAATAAATTAATGCTTTAGTGGTTTGGGAGTGCGGGGGGAAGGGGGAGGTTGTTTCTTACCTTGACAATTCAGTAAAGTTCTCCTTAACGCGGCTCATGAATAATAATTGAGTTTTCCTTTCCTTCTATTTATAACTTTGTTTTATATTTATGGAAATAATCATCTTTAATGGTATCACTAGTCTTTTGAACAGACTGTTTGCGACTGCTGTAAAGACTTTCATCAATCTCTTTAATTTAACGGTGATCTTCTAAATCTCTCGATCGCTTGGACATCGACAGATCAGTACTACCTAGATTGCATGAATTTCGACATAGAGGAGGTTTTATCGTAAAGGATGAAAGACAAATATGAAAAATGAGAACATCAACCAGAATTAAATTAATAATGATGATATTATTAATTATTATGATATTAATAATAATAATATTGATAGAAATATAGTCATAATGATAATGAGGATGAAAATAAAAATAACAACATATTCAAATAAGTTGAGGTACTTGGGTTCCGAAAATCTTAGACTTACCGTCTCCGCTTGACTGAGGCAAGGCGCGAGAGCGTATGTCGCAAATAAACTTGATGGGCTTGTTGGAATAGTGGGTTAAGTCCTGGTTTATTCCGGAACCTCTCGGAGCTTTTATGAGCAAAGAATTGGGTGATATACTACGTTATAACGGTTTGATAATTGTGGATGGAATTTCTAAGTTTGTTATTAGTCAGAGCTAAATCATAGTAGCAGTCATTCTTAAGGAGATGGGGGAGGGATAATCTATCACGACTTAAAGATAACTGTCCTCAACAGTTAATTGTACACATGCGCGTGCATGGTTTTTCTTGCGATACCACTTCACCAGTTAAGTCGCAGTAAACGCTTGCCTCCGTCGTGTTAAAGGTTTTTTGATGAAGTGGGTACGAGTGTATTGTTGCATGGATACCTTACATATACCACTTATGAGGCATGTATTAAATACACTCGACATATTCCCACTCACTGTGTTCCTAAATATTGTTAATTTACGGCTGCTATAAAGTTAAAGAGTTAGTGCCTGATTATTTTATTTTACGTGACACAACCTTTTGAAATTTAAATTAAATGATAAATCGCGTGTTTTAAGAGCATGTCACTTTTGTTTGAAAGCAAGAAATTCTATCCAAAAGTACCAACATATAATGTTTTTTGTATTCTTTAAATTTGTATAATAACCGTGTATTATCGATCATTACTTTACGGGCTATAGTGCACGTGCCGGCGATGTTAGAAAATTTTAGGGTAACGTAAAGAGAAACGTTTAACTGAGGTAAACATAATTTTTTTTTCTGGTTTCACACAACAGCTGTGGCTATTATTTCTGCGTCGAGCGTTTTTTTCCACTTTACTTTTTAAAAATTATAATACTCAATTTATTATCAAATACTTGATCCAAATCTAAAGATAATTTTTTCATTAAAGAGAACATCGAAAATATTTTTTCGCTTAAAATCTGGCTTACCTTAACTTGTTTAAGACTAAATAGTTTAGCGCTGTACAACTGATGAAACCAAAGTGATAGATTATACTTGTGACGAGAAAGCAAAGTAACACTACTGTTATCTTAAAAATTGTATCCTGATAAAATACCATTGCATATCGTGCCGTTTATAATTAAAATGAGCTCCTCCCACTCTTGCCAGTGACTTAATTAATATAGACCTGACTAGAACTTTGATCCATACAGATTTCTCACCTCGAGCAAACTTTATCACGAGTCCCTGTGAAGAACATTGACTGAGATCGCGTAACGAAATTACTGTTTGAAAAGTGCGGGTGACAGCACATCTTTTACAAGCTACCGCACTTTCGGTATAAAGCAGGAGATGCTATCACCGTTCGTTAGTGCAGCTAGATTAAAAGTTTTCATTAACTGAGGCAGCGTGGCTTAGTGGTTTTCGCTTCGGTCTTGCATTCTGTCCACTATTTCCTAAGTCCACACACTTTTAGAATGGGTTTCGGCCGATTGGGTAATATTTAAGTTTGCGGAAACTTAGAAATTAAATGCGTAACAGAAAACCATTCTGGCAAACTCTGAAATACGAGCTGAATCCGTTCTGGTGTGTATTGACCTGATGGGGGAAAAATAAATTTTATATTTGTCCTAAACCCACCATTTTAATACAAGATGGAGATTTCACCATCACATGGGAGTTAACAGGAGTTCGTAAAAGGTCAAAGGGGAGATGTGGTAATTTAGCAAAATCTAACACAAGCCTTGTTGGGATAATACATGTTTGACATGTTTGAATTCCTAAACAAAAAAAAATAATTTTAATGAAATATAATGCTTATAAATGCTATACTGTAAGTCTCATTTCAAGTTCCAAAGCAATCAGAAAGAAAACCAAAGACTTCGGTAACATCCATAGATTACCCGATGACTTAGCCCCTTGTAACAGAAAAAGTAGCCCTTTCGATAATAAAGGTTTTTAAAAATTCCAATTCTGAAGAGGCGGCCGCCACAACTATTTGTGCCAGGAACTAGGTCAGAAATTAATTTGCTGTATTGCGATAGAAGAATGATAGAAACATTATTTTCAGAGTTATTGCTGTTTTTGTGTTTATTTCATGACGATTTGTTGAAATGTTTATCGAAAATTCAGGCTTAAAGTTAAAAGTTTCGTGGAGCCATTTTGCACTAACATGGATATAATTTTAAAATGTGGTAGTCTAAATGTTATACATTTTTTTGTGGCAAATTGAACATTTTTTTTTGCCTTCGACTTCTAGGAAACTTGTGATATGATAATATTATTCAGTTTTTTCTTTGCCGTTAGGAATTTGCGAGATTACATTACATTACATCGTATAATTATAAAACAAAGAACAGATGAAAATTAAAGTCTAGTGCGCCAAATACTTTTCGGTTTCTCCTTTTCGAAAGAATTTTTGCGTTTTCAGGTTGCGTGGTTGTTAACTGAGTGAGGTCATAGAATAATTATATAAATCAAATCCTAACTGAATGCGGATGTCACAATGTTTTTTTGTGTTTGAAACGAGTCTTAATTCTAAGCTTTCAAGCGTCAAAGATTTCAATAAAACAATGAAAACTCTGTAAAAAGATATTTAAACTTTTCTTAATTCAAAATATGGGTTTAAAAATTTTTTTGAATTATGATTACAGGCATTTTCTAAAAATAGAAAATTTTCCGACTTCCAACTTATTTACACTGGACGGAAGAACTATGTTGTATTAAATGTCTAGATATGTAATTATGAAAATACAAATATCTCTATTATTTCACGAAAACTGCAAATAACTTTATTTCGTTTCTCAGAGATATGCTACTGAACCATTAACGTTTTTACAGTCGTCACATCCTTATATGATAAGGATGGAAAATAAGATGTGACCCAAGGTTCATTTGTTTCACATCCAAGGCAAATGAGTCAGAAGTCATAAACTTTTCTTTTTTTTAGCAAACCCTATTTAAACGTCAAATTTCCTTCTTTTCCTTGTATTTTAAATTAACTTAAGTTTTCATATCTTTCAAAAATGGTGTAAAATTTCTGAGATTTTTTATAGGAGCAAACACCGAATAACCTCTTGTTAAAAACAGCAACGTCTTTAAAGGTAAAAATAGCGACTTCCGAATCATTTACCCTGACCGCAAGATATTTCTCCATGCCCATAAATGACATGTTCTCCCTGCAAAACTCCTTGTATTTTGCCATTGGGCAACTCTCGTAAAATCTCAGTAACTAGTGGCTTTTTTAACGTAAACTAAATAATTGCAATGAAATAATTACTATGAAATTTAATTGATGCTCTAAATCACGTGACCAGGAGCCTCGTGATCAGAGCGAATCAGTCAGATGTCGGCGGAAGCTTTAACCTGTCAAAACGCTTTTTAAAAATAAACCTATTCCTCTCTTGCTCTTCAATTTCATTCAAAAGAAATTCATAAAATTAATCTTCTTACGAAATTTTTAAAAATTTCACTCGCTCTTCAACTTATGAAGCTCAGAAAAATGCACTGGCTTACAATGTGGGAATTGCGAAATCTGACTAATTTGCACCGGTATGTTTCAAGACAATCAGTTCAGAGCAAAAACCTGAGGACAACACTATATCATTTGCATTTTTTTTTCAAATCTTTTGCTTTGATCTGATTAGTCAGGATGAAGTTCAAGCACTTGTGTAGGGAGATAAGGTTAAAAAAAAGATACAAAGTTAGAGAGAAAAAAAGCAAGAGAGAGAGAGCGAGAGAGAGAGAGAGAGAGAGAGAGAGAGAGAGAGAAAGAGAGAGAGAGAGAGAGAGATGGACCTTGGAGGTTGCGCTGGAAAAGCTGGAACTGATTTTATGTCTTTTTCCACATATTGTTTTTCTGACATAAAGAGCAACGTTCCTTTTTAAAAAAAAATTTTATCTTGGCACTCTTCACAAGACTAATAATCATGGAAGAAAAAAAGCACCTGATTAACGAAAAGTCAAGCAGGTATATATGAACTTAAAAAGTGTAATGTCAGGTTATATCAAATGATGCAAAGTTCTTGGAAAAATATGTGAGGCAACTAAGCACAAGGTAGGGTTTTAATTTAGGGAGTCTTGGGGCATTTAAAGAATGGTGGGTTCGTCTCTTAGGGGATCGGTAAAAAAAATTCTGTATCTTGTGGTTTGATTATATTTCGGGTTTTCATTTAAGGGGCTCTAACCGAGAAATAGTGTGATTGATTTGTGCTTGATTTACACTGGCTGCCTCGCACGTATTGATTAGCTAAGAACTTCAATGGTTTATTTTCATTTGGTCTTTTCTTCTTTTCGTTATTTGCATAGAAGTAATTAAAAATACCTATTCAGCTATCGCTGGCTGTGCAACATTTTATTTCTCTCTTCATATTTAAAGATTTTTTATACCCTCAAGTTTAGAAATCTATAGACAGACAGCTGCTCCCATATAGCTATTTCTATGCAATGATGCGACCATTGCATGGCCAGTAATGAAGGGAGACAAATTCTCTCATTTCCGTTCCCGTTTCGTCAGTGCTCTTGTAGAAACCTCAGGGAGATTAAGTAGGCTGATGAGATTGATCTCCCCTTATTCTGCTCCTTCATCCCATTCACACCGAGAGGTTGCAGCCGCCCACAGAGCATTGCTAATTCCCTTCTCGCCCAGGCAGTGCCAACATAATTGGCCAATCAACTTATGCCCCACTTCTATCACTACATACCTTTCTTGGTTTCCGCTTTTAATTTTATATTCATTTTACAATGGAGATTAGGATCATCAGCCCTTGTTATGATCATTCGAGAGTCTTTTATATGTACCCAGACAAAGCCGTTGTACGAATCGTAACCATCACTTCTTTAGCTTATGTAATCATTCACGTCATGCTACTGGAATGCTTTTTCTTTGACTACAGAGGAATAAAGCTCGATTGCTGTAATTAATTAATTCGGTATTTATTGTCTACCAATAACTCCTTTTGTCAAGAGCACAGGCGGCGGATTCTTCACAGGGTCCGGTCCATTCTGGTCCAGCAGCCGCAACGAAGTTAAATCAATACCCCCGCTGCACATTGAAGTTAGTGGCAGCTACAAAAGCCTGGCTATATTATGATGGGATTGTACGTGATTTGGCTTTCTGTTTGTTTCCGGTTTGTCCCGCCGAGAAGCAGCGGGTCTCAAGGGTACTCCTTTTAAGTGCGAGCCCAGCCGGTCTCCTGAGAGTTGGGCAATACGTCTGATTTCTGGCTACAATTTTCTCTAATAATGGTTAAGCTTCCGATTTCCTGTCTTTGGATTGTCTGTGGGGTTTTTTTTTTGTTGTTTTTTTTTTCATTCTAAGATTGCTCAATGAATTGTCACTGTTCAGGCAAATCAAGAGCTATTATATTTTCTTCACTTATTCTGCTTTCTCAAATTTTATCTTTTTTTCGTCTGTACTGCTTTCCCCACTTTGAAAAAAATCCATTCACAGACACACACACATAATTATAAGATATATACATAGACTGCTCCAATCTGCTCTAAAGGTTCAAATAAATAGCAAAAGAGATTTTAAATGAGGCCGGGGAATGTGGAAGGAAGAAAACGTGTTGGGTTAGGGATAAGTTCAATTCTATTCAATAGCTTTATTAGACCAGAGGCCAGTTCATCAATACAGAACAACATTCTGTCTTCAAGCACAGTTTTCAATTACAATTAACAAGTACAATCACCAATTAGATACATACAAGATCGCGCCACGCAGCTGGAAAACTCTCATTCACGTGACATTCTTCGAATACTCTCTCAGCACTCGCGCACATAAAGCAGATAGCATTTTAAAAAACAGGGTGACACAATGAAAGACATAGTTGAAACTATACATGTAATACACTAGTAGCTGGTTGAAAGAAAAACGGTTAGATAACTAAGTAACCAGGTTGTAACACTGGCAAATCGATATTCTAGATAAATATAAAAACATCTTTTAAAAAGTCTTATGAAGAGGAAAAGGAAAAGTTGATCCATAAAAGTTTTTCTAATTGCTTTTATGTGTTATTGGTTCATAACTGAAAACAGTGCGTTTAGACTGCTCACGCAAGGCATTAAATTTATACTTTTGCAAGAGCTGCCCGGCTCTGTGAAAAAAAATTAAGTTGTTGTCACGCCCACACCAGTCACAAGATCCATAGGTGATAGACCAGCAATAAAATTCTTAAAGAGGAGAAAAGTTCACTGACAAGCAAGTTACTATCTGAAGTCACAGAGCAGCAGTAGTTAAAGCGCATCACTCTAGAATAATGGCAAGATCTTTCACTGCCTATGATCGGGTACTCATTTAACGCTTGAGTGAGGCAAAGAAATATGTAGCTAGCGCCATTCCCAAGGAGTAAACAGTGACCGACTGCCGAGGGAGGGCTTGAACCCTGTGCCTCCCGGCCCTAAAGCATAGCGTCTACTTACTGAACCACGCCCCCACACAAAAAGAACCGAACGTTGAAACAGCTAGATCTGTTATTGCATGACAATATCTCTTTACCGTTCTCAATGTCATGAGTGTCTTTATGGTCGAGCTTCAGACTCCCAGTTCACTCGTGACTTTATCGACTTTTGTAGCATCCTCTACATACATACGGTAAGACTGATAACATGGTACTCTTAAGCAAACATTTACTCACCTCGTCTCGATGGAGACAGGGAACGGAGAAAATGATGCCTTAAAACGTTGGCCTTTTAGTGTGTATAGAATATCTTATTACTCTGGTTGTCAAGGCAGTCAGCCTCGTAGGACAGAGTACATTGGAAACAAATGTCGTTAGTTGATGGTAAAGCAGTGCCAATGCTAAACATGTTTAGTTTTTTTTGTAGCGTCTTTAGTGTTCTTCGATGTTCTTAGCCGCACAAAAATTATCAGAGACGTTTGTTATCACGATTTTTCAATTCTGGCTTGCTTGTTAATGCATTACTGGTTCACTGCAAAGAATGAAAAACAAAAATGACTGCAAAGGGAAACAAACAAATGTGACTAGAGTTAAATGGATGACGCATCACTCGTCCATCAAATTTATTACCCGGTGTTGCGATACCTCTCCCCGCTGTCACCAATTCGGGATATTATGCTTCATTTCCGGCCCTATCCGTCCAACTTTGGCTAGTTTAATTTTTGAAGATGTTTTAGAATAAATTTTCAGTATATCTTTCTGCATACGAGTCATATTTGTATATTTTGAAGAAAGTTTGACATAAACTTCTCCTTAAAGGAGGAGGTGGGTTTTAAAACTGTTCTTCCAAAAACTCTATCTCCCCTTGGTTTTTTATTTTCACCTGCACTTTAATTTCTTTTTTTGTGTGTGTGTGTGTGTGTGTGTGTGTGTTTTACTTTAATGCCATTGTATAGTATAAAATTTTACTTCATATTTGTACTATTTTTATTTGTTATCTTTTTTAGTAAAAGGTTGTATGTAATAAAAAATTTACTATTTTACTAGTGCTGGCCTATAATGATGCAAATCCACGTCTTTTTTCTATTGGTTTAGAAAAGCATCGTGTTTTAATTTGACAGGTGTACCTTTGTGGTCCTAGAGAGATCACAATCATTATTGTAATGGATTGGCAATATTAAAAAACAGCAGAGCAAACATTTTTGGATGATATACTTTATCTATCTCCAGCACCTTATGAGTGATAACTTTGTGTCACAAAACGTTTTTTTCCCGATTACTTGCTGAGGTTATTGACAGATTTAAGGTTTGACATTAGCAATGAGTTGAAGAAGACGTATTAAGTACATCGCTGAAAAAATTTGCCTTTGGTAGAATTTGAACCCTCGTATCTTCGGCACCTACAGGTTGATATGGTCCGTACTTCTTTACTCTCCTCTCCACTCCTAACTACCATTTCCTTCTTCTGTACCAGTTTTGGCGAGGCAGAAATAATTCACCGGAAAATTCAATATTTAGAGGACGATGTACACCCCCAGGCCGAGTCCTGTCACAGTCACTGGGAGTGAGAACTAACCTTCGAGAGGGTAACGGGGCGACTAACCGGTTGGCAGTCTGGAGATGGTGAAAATCTTTAATGCAGCGAGTGAGTGATGAGAAAGAAAGGGGGGGGGCATAAGAGACAGACAGGCAGACAGACAAAGAACAGGAGATTTAGAGAATGACTGAGAGAGAATGAGCCACAGAATCATTGTCCTATAGGTTTGTATAAAAATTTATTTAGAACACGATCTGTTTTTAAGGTTTGCTCTGAGCCAAAATGTTAAGCATACAAAAAATTGATCAGATTTATAAGAGGCATATAAAGATTTCCCGTTAAAATCGGTACCATGATCTTATTGGTGTTTTCTTTTTTTATTTTCAGCTTTGCATTCTCTGTATCACAACCAATTTAGATTTAAAAAAGAATGCTTTATTTACGCTTCAAATCAAGGGTCTATATCAAAACAGTAACGTTTTTAGACAAATAACAAACTGATGCTCATGTCAGCGTGCGGATTCATAAATAGTTGGAAATATTGTCTCACCAACGTCAACAATTTATAGTTCTATAAAGAAAAATATTTCTTCTGCCTTAAAGTTTAAACTTTATCCACATCATATTTCGCAGGGTAGAAATCGGAGCCTATCCGATTCGACCGGTACGTGATGTTGAGCTGATGTGAGATCATGAATTTGCTCGAGCGCGTCTCAAAACAGTAGGATTATTGTCTGTACTGGTTGCAGCGAACGATAAACAACTTTATGAGTTAGACAAGCTTCTCTCAAACTACGCATCGGTCTATAAAATTACTTGTTTGAGGTCCTAATGAATGATCCTGACAAAATAAAACAATACTTTTTTTAAAATCTCTAACTACCCAACAGAACAAGGCTTTTTCTTTCTTTCTTTCTTTTTTGCTTTTGCATGAGCGCCTCTGAAGATTCATGTTTTGTTGTCTTATACAGAATGGCGCAAAACAAAATAATGGTTAAAATATTTTTTGTTCATTGTTTGATTATTATGTGCGAAGACTAGACAGTCAACTATGTCGACATTTCAATTCCCTATTTTCGAAACAACTCTGTCGAAAAGTATTTAAGCTCCTGTAGATTAACTTAAGTTGTTCTAGAAATAATAAGCGAGGTCAAAATCAGGGCTAAGAGTTGACATTGTTCGATTCGACATTTTATTTCCATTTGCCGCAGTCTGTGACCTGTGCCCTTATAGCTGATATTTGAGTCTGTTGTAATTGTAACGAGCCATTTCGACATCCATGGGATGTTGCCCCAATAAATCAATGCTGAACTATCATGGATCATTTGCCTCTATTAGAGAAAAGTTCCTCGTCAATGCTGAACTATCATGGATTATTTCTCTCTATTAGAGAGACATTCAACGTTGTTAACCGAAAGAAGCCTTAAAACTCTGCTTAAAGAAGATTCGAAAATCTTTTAAACTTTCAACACTAGGGAGCATACACTTTTTTAAGAAAATATTTCAGATTTTGTATAGTGGGTGAAGAATGTAAATAATTCTGACCTAAATCTCGGCAGAGTGACATGAGGCTTGGTAAAACAACAATATCTCCTGCTTTCATCTTAGCAGATTGCACGTTTCTGGCGTTGCGTGTTGGGAAAAAAACTATGCGACGTAAATGAATGCTCTTTGGGCATTTCTGGTACATCAATAACAATCATCACATGATTACTACGCGTAGATAAAGATCAACCTCATTAACTGTCCTCACAAGGCTCACATATTTGAAGTCGCTGCTCATCCGAGTAGGAATATCTTTCATAAACAGACCGCTTGCTTTGATCTAATAAATCTCTGTCCCTTAAATCATTCAGGAAAAAAAATTGAAACACTTGAATCTTTTTTAGTAATGATAAATAATTTTCTGTTAAACGCTCCTATTTTCTGTTTTTCTTTTCAGAGAAGGAAAAGCCACTGGCCGTCCAAGCAAACAATCGTTACCATAAAAGCATTGCTATAACGTAATAGGGAAATCACCCGTCTTGTTCTCTTCACAAGTTTAAAACCATATGTGGCATATAAATTTAATATTCTAGAAGTGTACATTTGGTTTACATGACCCTCAGTCTGTGCCTTAAACTTAAGCCTACAGTATGCAGTGATTTTATCATCTTGTTTAAAACAGTGGCAATACTTTTAGGTTCCAACCCTATATCAGAGCAACCATCAAGCCTAATTTCAGTCGGATTGAATATTTTGGTGTTATAATGTAATATGATATAATATAATAAAAGCTTTATAAACATTCAAAAGCACTCACTTCATCCAAATTGCCATAATTGACGACCTAGCCGTTTTTTAAGGTCAGTCAATTTGTTCAACGGGAAGAAAAGTTCAGAGAACGAAACACAGTATTAACAGACCTCGATGGCTTGCACAGTGTCAACATCCATACCACTGCTTTTACTACTGGCGTGTGTTTTACCCTCACTGACTGATACCGTAATGAACAGTGGCGGCTCCAGACAGCCAACGTCCAGTAGCGGTTGTGAGGCCTGTGTTCACCATGACTACTGTGTGGTGGGAGCGGGACCAAGCGGACTCCAACTGGGTTACTTCCTGCAAATGTCGGGCCGGAACTACGTCATCTTTGACAGATCCAGCAAGGCGGGTAAGCCGGTATTCGAATATATAATAAAATTTGCTATGTATTTTCTTTAATCCAGCAGCCTGTGAGCGTTTACTCTTCGTCCTAATTTGCTATGTATGAAAGAGCCGGTTTATTTATATTTCGGTTTTTACCCAGGTTATAACTATCATGAAATAATGTGAATGTAACTCAGTAATTAACAGTAATATGCAAATATCATGAAGACAACAAAAATATGATACAGAGAAGGATAATCAAACATAGAAAGTTGGGTATAAAATTACAAGCAGAGCGTATAATTGTCCCAGTACTTTAATTCGACTGGTATCAATAAAATTAAAATGCTCGCTTCTAGAATTTTTTTTTGTCTTTTCATATTGCGATAAAAAACCTAAAAGTAGATAAAATTAATTAAATACTCGTATGTTGTAAAAGTAATAGAATTAAAATATTTACCGACATTTTTAAAATAATAGTGTGATCGATTGATCGATATGCACCGGTCATCGGAACCAAAATAATACTGCAATATTAAGCTGTTTATATACGATACTAATTTTGTGCGCTCTGTTTATAATATACCTAAAGGTAGACTAAATAATCGGTTAGCAATAGCCTACATTCTTAAACATCTGCAATACCTTTTCTTAATTTCAATTCATAGTAAAAAAAAAAAAAAGAATAATTTCTTCTTATTTATTTCTTGAAAATTTAGATGTATTCTGCTGGTTTATTCATATCCATCGAAAGAAAAGAGATGGGCAACTACTTTAATTCCAGGTGTTCTAATACATGTTATAAACTGTACGAATATGGGCGTAACATGACAGTTAGCAATGGACAATCGCCATCGCGGCATAAGGATAAATAAATGTGAAACTAACAAGTTAAAAAATAGTAGTTTAGTCATAGTAATAAAAAGTTACAGGGAAGAGAGGACATGTTTGGAAGCGTTAGTTTTTTTTAATGAACATTCTTTGGTAGACACGCCCATTTTTTAAAAATTGTGTGGAGCGCAAAAAAAAATTGAGAATAAATAGTAATTGCAACCACAGCGCAATCAGTAATAACTGAAAGAGTTAAGGTATAAAAATAAGAGTGGTTAAAATGAATTGGCCGGAAAATGCTTTCTTTTTTAATGATTAGCAAATCGCTTAGAGAAGCTTGGTAAATTAAAGCATTCGCCATGAAACTTCTTTTTTTTTAAGCCTGGTAGCTGCATGTATGGGCTTTGTTTCTTAGACTGGAAAGGCGGTGAGTGCTGAAGATTCTACAAGTCGAGGTTTCGAGTCATGCCTAAAGAAAGCATTGTTTAAGACAATTTAAATTAAGCTTTCTTCAATTCGCTCAACGATCATTGAAAAGTGCCTTTTCCTACTATTGTTTGTTGTGTTAAACTAGATCTTGCATGACGCTTTCAAGCTCCATATAATAATGGATTATCTGAAGGAGACACACGATTTTACTTTCATAACTTCGCCGGGTTACGTGGTAAAGTTGTCGGAAAAAAAATCTTGTAGCCCTTACTAAAATAGGCAAAATGTTTTGTTCTCCATATTTCTTTTTTTTTTTTT
>BMAT01011862.1:61404-75339 GCA_019649035.1 Elysia marginata | reverse complement strand
TTCCCGTGATTAATTCATATAGGGTCATATAAGACACCAAACTTGTCACCCTGTTACGCTTTTTTACAAATACATATAATTCCCAGCCCTTTTTAATTATAGTGACACTCAACCATTCTCCTCTGGAAAAAACTGCCTTTTTAGTCTCATTTTGGTAACTAACAACAATAAGCAAACTTTAGCGTAGATGGCATTCTGATTTACTAACAGAAATAACCTCGAAGGGCGCGTGATCCGAACCAAAGTACACGATTGTAGAGTCTGTACTTTTAAAACTAGGGCATAATATGTGCCGTCCTGTTCGAGTGCTACACACTCAGGTTTTTTAACAGGAAATCCAGGGTTCGAATTCTGGCTTGGGTGGTTGACCTAGGAAAATGGTTCCTCGCCTCAAGCTGAAAATTCACTTGTCGCTAACTGAACGGCAGCCGAGACTGTACAGGTCCCTCAAACAGATATTCCGTTGTCTAAATACATTAGTACGGGTTGACAGGAGGAGGGCACTTGCAGGGCTGTGGTAAGCATTAAAAATGACATTTTTGTTTTATCGACCTGTATGTACCGAGCCTATGGATTTCCCAGCTTGAGGCAGGCATGACATATTATATGAGCATTGGGCTTGATGAACTGAAAAGTCTCTATGTAGCTACTGTTCAAGTTATGCGCTGTTGCAACTGCTCCTGCTCTGTTCGTTTAGAAATTGGGGGCGGTTGGTAATAGTATGTCAGCAAACCTTTTTAAAACGCTTTGACTTTTGTACTAAGTGGGTTACGTTTCTCTATGTGGTAAGGCGGTGGGTGCCGAAGCATCCATAAGTCGAAGGTTCGAACCATACTAAAGGCAGACATTTCGGGCGATTAAAAATAGCCTTCTTCTCTGCACTGCTGATTTCATACCTTTAAAATGTCTCAATCAGTTGATTGTTCAGTCATCGCCTGGACTATTTATTCTGATCTCTAGATCTAATTCCAAAGAGCATGTTAACTATATTATTTTACGATGCATTCAATCATATACACATGATCATCTATGATACACCCATGCTTATAAAAGTTATATGCACGTCCTGAAAAAAAAGAAAGCAAGCTTTTGTATAAACTTTATTTCATAAAAAAAATATTTAATTCAAATTTACTCAGTCATAACTATAATTAGAACTTGATGACGGTAACGTTTGAATGACATTATTGTATTTTTATACAGACGACATTGTAAGAATATAATAAATTATAAACATACAACTTTCTAAGGCAATTTCACCTTTGTGCAGATTGTAAAAATTACTTGACAAGTATGATAATAATGTGAACAATAAATTAAAAACACACTTTCGTGTCATTTCGCTTTGGTTTACACTGAAGGTTTATTTTTTCTAGAACAGTTATAAAACAGTGGCTGAAAGCAACGTGTTTAAGTAGAATATGTACCATGTTTAGTTACACAGTGTCATTTTCACTGATCAAGTCCAGCGCATTTTTTTCTTATCGGTAGAATGGTTGTAAAAATTCTAGTATGTTTAGAAGTTAGTATTTGTGCATGTTTTGTTGGTTTTTTTTTAAACGGCTCATATTTTTCCAAACACATGCCTAAGCCAATGCAACGAACAGTTCTAACTTTTTTAAACTTTCACCACAAAGGTTTTATTTTTTCAAAGAAGAAACGATGCGTATTTTCTGATAGGAGTACATGATTGTGATGTGTTGGGGTTCTGACATCCAGGCTAGAATTTTGTATGGAGTGAGTACCTACATGTAAAGTTTGACAAAACAAAGATTAAATGTAACACTCCCTCAGAGCTTTCATTTCGTCTGAAACCTGAGAAAGGTGATCCTGCCATGATTCAATCAAGCATTGTTTTAAAACTGTAAACAAGGCAGTTTTATCATATATCATGACGGATTGTAAGAATATACATATGACGAACACCACCAGCTGCGGCATTCGTTGAAAATTAGTAGTGACAATCACGTGACACTGATTGTGACAGACAGTTACATAACGTCAGCTGCTGTGGTCATCACGTAGTATTGATTGCGAGAGACCGATGTGGCAATCCCATAACGGAAGCTGTGGCAACCTCAAAAAGTTATCTGTGACAATCACAGAACATTGTCGTGAGAGACACTGATGTGATGATGATGATGATGATGATGATAATGATAATGAGGATGATGATGATGATGATATGATGATGATGATGATGATGATAATGATGATGATGATAGTAAATGATGATGACCACGGTGTTTGAGATGATAACGTTAATGATGGTGATAGTGATAAAATAGTCAAACTAAAACCTCACGAAAATTATGAAAGTATGTTACATGCTGCATGGCTGTCAAAATCAGTCAAGCAATTGATACGACCAGGAATGTAAGAAGCCGCTAAAGAGTTTATTAAGTTTAATCCCCTGGTTGCTAGTACTTAGGATGGAAAAGTAAAACAGTTCAGCTTTAGTGGTTCCTTTACTCATGGTATGGAATACTTTATGTATATCTTTTCTCTCAGGGGGTATCTCGGTAGATGTAACAATTATGTTTCTAATGTTCATAGCACCAACGTTTGCTTCAGACTTCCGTTCCTGCATCGACGTTGATGCCTTGCTTTGTTAAAAGATTGATCTCCTTAGCTTTGATGATATTACACTTGTTGACCTCAGCGCCTTGAAAATTTTTATCTTGAGATTTTGCTGTACAATCTTTAACGTCTACTGTGTTGCGTAAATTGTTAATGGTGGCAGGATAGGCACTGTGTAATTTGGACAGCTCTTTTCTTCTTTTCCTCCTTCTTTTGCGAATAGAAAAGCCTAAAATCATACACACAAGAATAGAAAACAATGTTATAGACACGCAGATGACACAGAGAACGATGATTATAGTGGGCATGGAATTCCCAACACTGTCTGGCTCTTTAGAACTTTCGTCCATCGCTAGACGAAGTGCAATCAAGTTTGTTCCATTTCTCACTTTTGTCACAGAATATGCAGACTCGCCCGTCTTTCTCTCTGGTTCGGAGCCTGCCGTTTGTTTAGCAAACTGGTGGCTGTCAAGATTTACAATAACTTGTTTATCTTCCATACTGTGCGATGAGCTGCCAGATCGAGACTTAGGTCTAGCTCTACGTTTTCTTATATGCGACCTTGTGTCGGCTGAGGTATTGCGCATTCTCTGCGGAATTCCGTTAGTTTGGGCATAGAAGGGCAGAAAAGGAGCGAACCTCCTAGCTCGCGAGAGGGGTGCGTCGGCTGGTCCGATTGTATACACCACTTGTAGATGCCACTGGTGCCCAGAGTCGACCTTTATTGAGAAAAAAAAATAAATACGCGTTTGAAAAGTTCTTTATTAAAGCATTTATCTATGGCAATTTAGTTTGCGTAGTGCGCAGTTGTCTAAAACACAAGTGGATCTCTATATTTCGAAAACATTACACTAATACTCTCTACTTCACCTCGAAATATTTACAGAAGATTAAAAAGATACAAATATTTTTAGAATAGGCCGTTGCGTGGCGAACCTTTTTGTGTGTAAAATTAAAAACGTAGACCCCTCAGCGAGCTTTTCCTTGGGGTAGGTAGTTTAGCAGAAAAAGCTTACTAGGTGCTTGAGTATAAGCTGAGAGACTACCCATCTTCTAGGGGAATCTATTCTAGACTAATTTTAAGGTTCGTGCAACAGCTCCACAATAGTTACGTAAAAGGTTGAATGGAATTTAGCGTCAAGGGTAAGATCAAAGTTAGGATCAGGGCCAGGTACATGTAAAAGATTAATTTAGTATTTAGGTTAAACTTAGATTGAGCTCGACTTAGGTTTAAGTAAGAAGTTGTGGTTTTGCTGGCTAGAAACATAGACTTACACGTCCTCGTGTTTCGCAGATTATAAGAGTTATTTGTTGATAGCTGAAATCTATATCCTCTGATATAACGGATTTTGGCACGGTATAGTAGTTGCAAAATTAAGCATTTCATGGGATAGAGTGAAGCGACATAGTTTCTGTTACATTTCAGTTCCAATCATAATCATTGTTTTCGACTGAATACAATGTACATCTAACATTGTCACCATAAGCCTTTTCTCTCTTTCACGTTCAGCTAATACGGTGTGCTGCGACATAGTTTTTGTATAGTGTAGTGGTCTAGTAGAGACGTTCGGCTTTTGGACCATGAGGTCCGGTGGTCGAACCCTGCGTTCGGAGGGTCATTGTTTAGTCCTTGATAAAGGCTATTTACATACAAATTTTTATCCCTACACAGAGGTGAAATGAGTACTCGGCTATGGGCACTGAAAGATCGTGTCAGTATGCTAGAGTGAATCACTGTAATAGCTGCTGTTCTATAAGTTCAGAAGTTTTTTGGTTGGGTATGGCCTGTTAAGAAACCCATGTAAAGCGCTTAGGGCGTTTAGTGGATTAGGCACTATATAAAAACACTCTTTACTTTACTATTCTGTCACATTTCAGTTCCAATATATATCATACCAATCATTTCAGATGTTGTTTTATATTAACTTTGTCACCCCCGCCTTTCCTCTCTAAGGTTCACCTTGTAAAGTGGGTCAATGTCCATGACAAAGCCGTCTACACCTGGCATGGGGAGTAGGTCAGACAGTGCTGCGGCCTGGGACGCCAGTTTGGCATTGAACGGAATCTTGTCAAAGTCGCTGACCACCCAGGTAGGGTTTCTTCTGTCCTGAAAACAACATTTTGATTAACGCGCACAGATTACACTCAAGAATCAAAACGTATCACTAGTTTCCTTCAATTTACAGTTGGAACTTCTGTGAAAAGTTAAGTTGCAGAACTAAACCACAACTATTTATTGTTATGAGGAAATTTGTATATTCTATATCGATGACTATAAAAAAGCGTGGTTTATAGTGCTTAATATGAATTGGTTTTCGCGTAAGTGACTGACTTGATGCATTTCTATCTCCTGCCGCAATACACTGTTCTGTTATTAAGACTACTACTGAGCTTTAGTAAAATGGAAGATAAACTTATAACATGTTCTAAAATAAATTATGCAAAACTTTAAAGTCGTTCAGAATTTCCTTTTAACTACACAAAACAAAAGTGTCATTTATCTCCTAGTCATTGCTCAATAGAAAATGTTTTTGTTTGAAGTTATTGCTACATAACATGGAAAGGCTAAGGTCGCTATTCGGTCATAAGTTTTAACGAGGAGGAGGCATTAACTCATGCTAAAGATTTATAGATGTCTTCCTAAAAAGCAGATCTCAAAACTTAAAAGTAATGTACAAAATTGACAATAAGAACGATGGCGTCCATGAAAGTTTGTCGATAGACTGTTAAATTCAATTTCAGGAAATAGAATATTTTTTATGTCGCTAGACATAAGCTTGTTTTATCTCCCACGCACATGATTTGGTTAGGTCAACTAGTTATCCATTTATCAAATTTTGTTCGTTGCAAATGAAAATACAGTTTTATATCAAAGCTGCTACAAATGTAATGGAGATATTCAAGTTGCCCTTTTCAACTTACTATACTTCGAATGGCAAACACCACACTAGACAAGTCAACCTGGGAAAAACTAACCAATCTACATGTATTTTATGCGTATCACTCACTAGGATAAGAAATCTGTGTAGCAACTTTTTGGATGGTTGAATGCAACCAAAGCTAGGACCCTCGTGATAGGTTTCTCCATCAGGGTCGTAGGTAGGAATATAGCCGTCTCTGCCTGTAAGGATGTTTGTAAACATGAAAAGTAGAGTAAAATAGGTATCACCCAACTTGAGCTTGTAACGACACTATGGGTAGATATTATATGGTATGATATGACATTTATTCAGTCAGTGTACAGCACAATAGTGAATATCGAAAATAATTGGAGTTGTTGGGACACATAGTAGATAAAAAACAGATGCAATAAGAACGAAGAACATATAGAATGTTTCACTTTTAATGGTTCGCCAGCAACAAATATAAAACTGAGATTTTAAAAAGGCTATCAGAACATAGGCCTGTGTAATAAATTACATAACTATGCTTCACCCGTGGATCCTTCAGCGGGAGGAATGTGACAATGTTGGTGCATTGTCCAGATAAAATGATTTTCGGAACCAAAATGCCTTTTAACATGACACGTATGTCTAGGGTATGAATCAGTGACGAACCGGTTGAAGGGCAGTCAAGTGATCTGTTCTTGCTTTCACATGGTGACAAACGTGGTGATACCATCTAAAAACCGCAATTGTCTTCAGCAGGACATATGCGTCTTGTAAAAGTACCATTACTTCATACTACCTTTTACGCAGGTTTAACAACATCAGTTTTATTATTTTATTGATTGATTACATTCTATCAATTAGGCCATCAAAACACTTTTAGAACCACCTTAAATGTATAATTATGCAACCCCATGATGGTATAAAAACATTGATGGATCTTTCTAAGTACCTGTGCAGAGGTAAACCTTCTCTAAGGACAAGCGATAAGCGCTGCTCAGATCCTGATCTGGATTCCATAACACTCGACCATACAGTTTCTGACCTGGAAATTTTTTTTAGAAATTGTAAAAGGAAAATGGATATGTGTAAATTATTGTACAAAATATGTATAAGCTAAACGTTCATGTACAATCATATAAACACTTTGCAAAGCTCAGTAAAGTCACCAACCTGTGTACGTATACTAATCCTTTTAGAGCGTTTTCAATACATGGGAGGAGAACATAAAATGCAGTAGAGATATTATGAATTACTCTCTCTCTCTCTCTCTCTCTCTCTCTCTCTCTCTCTCTCTCTCTCTCGCTCTCTGTGATCTAAGTGTATTGGCAATGAGATATTGAAAAAATTTGAAATTCCTCAGTTGCCACCATTATTCTCCTGTAGCGTCTATCACGTATACCTTAATTTCTACCTGTGTTGATTGCTGTTTTTTTGTTGTTGCCTTTTGTCTGTGTTTTTGTTTTTTGTTGTTATTTCAAACTCTTCCCCCTTTGCCTTTCTTCCCCCTGTTTCCCTTTCTAATCACCCTTCAAGGGTTGCTATCACTGACCTCTGGCAAAACTTCCACTGAACTCCCAGTCCTGGTCAGCTACCCCCTGTGTCCGTGGGTCCATCAGGAACATCCGGGCATTATTGGTGATCTGAAACTCTGTGTTCAAGGAATAACTCAATGGAACCGGTCGGTTGCTTTGCTGAAACGAAATCGGAACTTCGAACCTGGACAGAAACAATTATAGGTTAACGTCAATCTTCCCAAGTGTAATTTACTTTACCAACTTAAACAGTATACTATGCCGTTCTAAGGAATGAAAATTTCAAAAAAAATTCTGGGATTCAAGCCCTAAATTCCAAATTGATAAGTTTATTCGTTTATGCCTGAACCACATGCCGCATAAATGTCGAACTTAGCATATTATTTTCCTAATATATGTTCATTAAAGTTATACTGTGCATTATTTTTCATGATTTTGAGGCAACCAGGATAGGTAATTCACAAGTCACTATAACTATTTCGAGTAAAAGCCTTTCAATACAATTCATAACAAATCATTTTATTTGCATTGAAATAATTATACTAGCTACACAAAAGTCCAAATTATATTTTTCACCTTTAAAAATAAATACCTTGCTCTCAGCAAATATTAACAACTCAATATGTCAAAATTGAAGCGTGTGTGTGGTTTATCCTGGTCACCTTCATTGTTTTCAATTTCATCTATCGAACGAAGATCTGAACGTCATGGTCGTTTATACGGATAAGAAACATAGCAATAGGACTTTTTTCTTACAATAATATCAAGGCCTAACTTTTGAAAACAACAGTGTAGATCTACATACCTCTCTGGCTGGCGGGCAGTACAAGCCAAAGGGTCATCCAAAGGGTCAAACGCCTGAGTGGCGGAGACTAAGCAAGGAATCAGCTCCACGGTATAAACACCCGTGTAGTCCTGAAAAATATTCAAAAGTGGTAACATCATCAATATACTAGTTTACCACGGAGCAAGTACTGCTAGTATTAACGTTGACATTAGCAATACATTAGGTTGGTTAAGAGATAGAACTGTTAGTCGTAAAACTGTGAATGAACATTGTTTTAGTTTACCAGTTGTGTTGCCATAACCAGATGACAGTAATGAGTATTCCAAATAATCTAAGGGAAGTAATAGGGTGAGACTTTAAAAGAGATCAAGAGTGAAAAGAGGTTTCGAAGGTGGAAGGAAAAAAACTCTCAGAAACCGCTAAAAAGAAATAGAGACAGAACAAAAGGTTTCATCATAAAATTAGTTAAAAACAATAACAGAACAAGCAAGCAGTTGTAGGCAAATGCGAAAAGTAATACTTTGCCAAAATTTGAAGATCGGACACAAAAACAATACCTTACTGAGAAGAAGGCAAAGGGTCTGAAGAAAAACATGCTGCGTAATAATTTTTAGCTTAAAAATAAAGTAAATGATAAAAACAGACTAATGATAAAAAGCCCTTCTCCCCTTAAACGTGTAATCTAAAGAAGAAATAAAAAGCAAGGGTGTTTTTTTTTATCTTTCTACATTTCTAACCTTGACATTGTAGTTACTTGTGGCCCGCCACACTTGATGAGGACTGTCGAAAGTAGCTTGAGACCAAACAAGTTCAAGGTCAAAAGTCATGGTAGAGCTCAGAGTTGACATGACCTTGCTTGTGACACCAGGCAAAGTTGGATGCTGCATCAAGAATTGTCCTGAAGAGCCAGTTATAAGTGAAATGCCTTATTTCCAAGTCTAAACTGGAAAATGTATTTAGTGTCAGTTGATTTTTAAAAATCAAAAGATGACAGTCAGAGACAGAGAGAGAGGGTGGGGGCAGTTGGTTGGTTGTTTGAATTTTAAGGTCTCTTTTCAACTACAAGTTATATCAGAGACGACGCTTGGGAAAATTGAAAGCGTGCTGCCACACTGTGATGTAAGGAGCACTTGCATACACCACACCCAGTCACATTATCCTGACACCGGGCGGACCAGACTTAGCACTAAATCCATAATGCCAGACACTAAGCGGATCAGCTGCTAATACCAATTTTAAAGTCCTTGGTTTGACTCGGCCGGGGATCGAACCCCGCACCTCCCGATCTCTGAGCGTGTGTCTTACCGCTAGGCCACAGAGCCGGTGAGAGGGTGGGGGTAAGCATGTTTGACAAGAAGACGGGGGAAGAAATATAGCAACATAAGAGGCAAGTAGGTGCTGGATTTCTCTACAAAAAAAACCGTATATCTTAAAAAATTTAAGTTTCAAGTGCTTTTTCGTGGGGCGCGATGAACCGGTACAGAGGCGTTCTTACGATTAAATACATTTTGATACACGTCAGGTTTTATTTTTCTTTAGTGTTACCAAGTTTTTTTCCTTCAAAGAATCCTCTCTGACGTATGTGATTTGGTGTTACTCATTAGGTTAAACGACCTAAAGTGATGCTATATGTCCAATTTGCCGCTTGATGTTTTATTTTATTTGGACGAGCGAAAGTGCGTAACATATCACAGACTTTTTATTCGTGAGAGTTAACTCCAGTGTTATTGCACTCTTTTTCCTTGAGGTCGCCTCTCAATTAATTCGGCTGCTAAAATCTATCCTTGCATTTCGAAGATTATTTAGGTGCTCCTTTCTGAAGACCAGTTTCAAAGCTGGAGTTATCACAATGGTTAAGAGCGGAAAACTGGCTTCTTCTGGTCCAACCTTAAGGCGTTACAGGGATACAGATTAAAAACTCTAAGAAGAACAGCAAGAGCGACCTAGCATCTAAGGTCTACGGCCGTGGTGCAAGAGAACGCTTATAATTTATACGAGTAGTGGCCTTATGAATAACCCCTAACCTCTGAACTTGGCCTGTGTGCGGAACTCCATGACCAGCCTTCCATCCTGGGCGATGAGAATCCTCACGACCTGCAATCTGCCACCTTGCCGGCCCTCTGTCTCTAGACCAGCCTGCCACAACACGGAGCTTTTGGCCCCACAGACAATTTAAATAGAAATAAATATTTAAAGAACGGAACATAAAACGACATAATTTCCTTATTAGTTATTCGATTGAGAGTCTACAGCAATAATTTTAATTTATTGTCAATATCATAATGTGAGAGTTACTTTAACCCTTCGTTAGTTACGATAAAGAAGAGCGTATAAGCAAAAAAGTTGTCGCAAGGGAATTTCAATTTTGATTATTTATTTTGAATATACCATGTCAAAACCAACGCAGAGTCTAATGTGTGGCATTGTGGCCCAGCGAAGGCATACGGTTCAAGCTGTGGCGTGGCAGGTCGGTGTTCAGTCCTTGGGAAAAGCTGTTTACACACATTTCCTGTTTACACACATTTCCTTGCCTCCCACGGGATTGTGTTCATTGAGTACAATGGTATAGGCAGTGACAAATATTTTTATTGTCACTATGCTAGAGTGGTGCGTTAAAACTTCTGTGAGTACAGAATATAATGCTATTGGTAATAGCCTGTTGGGGAACCTTCTATATAATGCGCATAGAGCACTTTAGTAAGTAGATGCTATATAAACACGATCTTCCATTTACTTAACTTTATTAAATTTTCATTCACGATTTTCGGAACACAAACATCAACAAAATCAACTTTATTTGCCAAACCAAAATAAGTAGACTTTGAATCCTATCAGTTAATTTAGATATATAATAAGGTAGATAGTTAAAGATCGTCTTATTATTCTATATGCATGCTGGTCCCTTCTTAACTAAGATGAACAATTGGAGAAAGACTAATTAAAAGCAAAGCGGCCAACTTCTTTCTTTTTTCGCTGTGTTAGGAGTGATAAAAGTAATAAAGAAATGCATTGCATAACAACTCGTAAGACGCACTTGTAGTAAAAAGAAACCTCCATTTCCGTGCGATGCTCGAGGGATCCCCAACCAACTGGAGCTGTAGCAAACACGTAGGACACATGAAGAGGCACTCTTACAGTGAGGTGAGTCTTTGCTCCGTTTCGGACCTGGAAGTCGGACACGACCTGGCCTCCACACAGATCCAGTAGTTCCGTCATGTGATACCTGGCGAATGTATAGACAGGTGGCTGTCAGATTCGGCTCAATTGGTTGGCAACGTAAACCAAGATGTCATAATATACACGTTAAATTCAGAACTTGCCATGCCACGTCCCTACATGATTGTCCATTTTCAAGCTGGAAACAAACTAACACGGTGAATTTTTATTTTAATTTTCTTCTCCTTTTGACGTTATTCTTATATTTTTTATTTGTTTTATTATAATTACATTTGCTTTCATTTTAAACTGTTATTCTCCCACCCACCCTCAAATATCTTAAAGCGAAGAGATTTGTTATTAAAATATTTTGTAGTCGTTATCTGTTTTTATCTTCTTCTTCTTCTTCTTCTTCTTCTTCTTCGTTTCCTTCTTTTTTCCTCCCTCTTCTTCTAAACAAATTCCAACCTAACTAACTTTAGCAAAAAATCTATGATGCGCTTTAACGTTTGCATTTCATTGCATATTGTCTTATTTTAAAAACTACTGCGCAAATGCAACACAAATGTTTATTCATTCCAATAAATAGCCCTAAATCTCTTCTTTGTTCATCTGAACTTAACACGTAATCAACATACCCCTACAAAAAAAAACACACATGGGGAAATAAAAAGTTTTATTGATTCCCCACACAGTCTCAGTTTTTTATAGAATTTCTCTGTCATCATCAGCCTTGAAAAAAAACCAAACTCGTGTAAAAATTGAGAAAGTCTTAGCACATATTTCGTTTACGCTAACAGTTATTTTTTTAATATGAAGCTGTAAGACTGATTAGCTAAACCTTCTCAAGACTAACCAAGTGTTGAATTCCCATGTGCAAGTCTTTAGGTTGAGGTGTTTGTACAACAGCAGAGCATTTTCTCCACGTAGAGCTCTGTTGAACTGGTGTGGGAAGTCATAACCTGGCCCGAATGGAAGTTGCGATTCCTTGCTGACCCTAGGCTGCTCTTCAAGACCGCTAGTATGTGTGGAGCTGCTAAGATTTGTTGATACCGAGCTAGGTGCACCAGACAGCAAAGAATCTTCCAAAAATCCATGGTCCAGCATCAGAGGCGCCCGTTCGCGAGCAGTTATAAGGTTAGAACAAACGTGCTGCTGTCGGTAGATGGGCTCAGAGAGTAGCAGTCGGAGATTGTGCAGGGGCATGGTGGATACCAGGGGAAGCATGCCGTCCTGGTGCGGGATCTGAGAAGCACAAGTCGAAACATATAATTATGCACAACGAAGAATAAGGGAAGTCCTTTGCATAGTAATATTTTGAATTTACAACTGACGTTAGTTTTGTTAGAGTGAAGATCTAGACGACCACTTTTGCTTCAAAGGTTGAGGAGCTGATGGTTTGTCAGGTCTTATATAATAAAGTAGGCCGATTTTGGAGTGGTGTAAGATATCAAAAGTTCAAATATATTCCCCTCTGATATGCCAATTACAAATGTAAATAATTAAACTAAAGTAATAAAACTATGCACATGCCACAACTGCTACAACTTTTATCTGTTTCTCGTTACTACTAGGCCAAAGCGTAACAGTGCATCGCATTTTGTGTGATCAACAAAAGCGTAATCATCACAAGTCGGCCTATCAGCTGCTACAATCCAATCTCTTATTTGTTTTCCTTTAAAGAAACAAAATATGCTGTTGCTTTGCCGACAAATAATTTTCAAGACATATCAACAAAGCATCGTTATATAATCATGTAAATGTAACGGTACAAACGAGTGAAAAGGAAAAAGTGCAAACTTAACCGATTATGTTGAACGCACGTACAACCCTAGTACAGAGTTAGGGATGCGACAAGAGCGCAAATCATTTTTCCTTTTGGAAAACTTCCTCTTTGAAGCTAATTGCTTGCGAGCAAGAATGATAATTTTGAGCCCTAATCGCATTCTCAATTGGTATTTTCGTCTACACCATGATTAGGGAATCGCACCTGTACTGATATGTGCACCATGTTGGAATGCTCTGTGTCTGCTTTGGCTGGCTTCACGTACTCCAGACTGGCCAGGAACGACTGAGCTTGGTAAGACAAGTTGTTAGGGATTTTCCCTGTTGTGGATACGGCCTTGCAGATTGGGTTGCTGTGGCCAACTGTCACAGGCAGAGACCGAAGAGGAACCCCAGGGTGGCCGTTCTCCTGAAGGGGCTGTGCTACACATCGAATCTGTCATGAAGATTAGAAAAGAATTAAGCGCATTATTAATCCACAAAGGAAATTTGCGATAGACGTATACAGATTATAAAGATTCATCACACTGGGACCAAAAAAAGTAAAAAATGAATAGCAAACAAACTACAGAAACCTTTCAGATTGTTACTTCATAAAGATCTGAAGATGTTATCAATAATACTTTTTTTCAATCTGTCTCGAGATTTAATTTAAAAAAAGCACCAAAAGTAAAATCACAAGCAGTGTTCAGAAATCTAAATGAAAGATTTATCTTCTGAGACCCATGAAAGAAATAATGAATGCTGGCCCATCCTTGTCATGATACTGAGCAAAGAATAAAACAAAGTGTAAAAATCGTGAAATGGCAATCACTTTTATATCAAAATAAGACTCTTAAATGATGACACTGGACAGTCCCATATGTACTGGGAATGGGGAAGTGCTGCCTCGCGGAGGGTTTAGTAATGTTGTATTAACTTTACCTACACTGTTACAGCATGCCTACCTATTAAAACATATAATATTATTCTAAGAGATCTAACTACAAATTTGTTATAAGTCGTAGACACAAGTTATTTGTCTATGTATCGTATCGAACAGCATAAACTAACAAAATGAGTATCTAATCATCTAACCAAACCGGGTCACAAAAAGAATAGAAAGCACAGAGAAAAAACTCTTAAATTAAAACAATTTCTTATTATCCAAATTCTTCAACTAAAAATTAGTTAGCACGAGGTTTCGTTGAATGTTGGTCAATAT
>BMAT01011862.1:0-14161 GCA_019649035.1 Elysia marginata | reverse complement strand
TGATGATGATGATGATGATGATGATGATGATGATGATGATGATTATACTAAGTTGCTCTCAATGTTGGCATAAACTTTGAAAAAATATTTTTCGTTTGGAAAGCCAAAATGTGGTCCTTTTCCTAACATAATTATTCTGTTCGGGCTAACAAGTGTTTAGCAAATAAATCCATAGGTTTTTAACACATTCCAGCAGAGATTCTATCGCCATGTCGTAGTGTAACTAGTAGAAAATTATTAATGTGAAACCGCCAGCTTGGTATGTAAATTTATGATTAGATCTATGGGGCATGATTAGCGGTTTCAATTTGTTGAGACTAGCCATAGACATATAAACAACATAAATGACTCTGTTTTCTCTGTCGATCTAATTATTTGTCTGCCTTTCTTTCTATTGATATTTCGAACTTCTGTTCTTCCTTGGAGACCTGGTTATACATTCATAGTCTGACAATCATGGTCAGAGTCACGCTGTGAAATGAATTCGTAAAACACTGAGTAATGATGCCCAATGTATAAGAGAAGTGTGTGTGGAAGAAAAAGAGAGAGCTATACAAAGAGAAAGAAGAAATTTTTCTCATAATTTATCACTGATAGTTTTGCGTATTAAATTTAAAATCGTTTCAATTTGCTAGTTTGATAAGAAATTATGTAAAACTTGGTTGGCTTTATGCTATGTTAAATTTATACCACCTTGTTAAGACTTGATTATATTTAAAAAAAAAAAGATATCTTTACTTTTCTGATTTTTTTTTGTTAATTTAATAACAATGAAAAACTGCTCAGAAAGTTGAACATGTGTGATGAAAAAGAAATATATCGCACTAACTGTTATCCTTGAAATACAGTGCTTGCTCCTCACGGGTTTTTCTATGTATCCTTCAAAAGTTAACTGTGTCAAAATTTATGATTTTCATTAAGTTGTTTCCTGGTTAAGGTTTGTCTTAGTGCCACACAGTATTTTGAGAATTTCAGACTGCCTATTTTTTCCCTTTTGAACCTTGACCTTATAATACGAAATAACAAAGGTTTTCCTAACAAACCAGTTTCTTAAATATCTCTACTTTAAAGCAACTACACCCCTCCCCCTTTACACATTCCTACACCCGTACAAGCTTTGAAAGCTTTTAGCGAATACAACAGTCTCAAATCTCACCTTGAACTCACGTCTCAGAGAAGATAAAAGTAGAAAATGAACAGGAGAAGTAGGCGTTATTAGTTAACAAGAGTTGGGTCTATTATTTATTTTCTCTAGCCAAAAAAAAAATCTTTTAAGTCCTGAAGTGAATGTAAAATGTTACTCGACTAATCCGTGTTTAAGTTGCTTTGTCATCTGATCTTTCCCAACTAAACACGGCTTAGCTGCTTGCTTGGTGAAGGTAGTGGAGTCATTTAGCAGCTCCTTGGATGTGAGCCGTTTACCTGGTGCTGATTTTCATGCTAATTCAAGTTTAATCTTGAGGATTATTTTAACCTCCCCTTCTACACTTCTCTCTTGTCTCTCTGTTATCTTTTATGTCTCTCACGATACTCCTTTTTTCTCTCCCTCCCACATCTCTCTCCTTCCCTCTGTCTCTCTCTCTATCTATCTATCTATCTATCTGTCTATCTATCGTTGTTTATCTACCTGTTTATCTCACCTGAGTTCGTCTACGTCTCAATAACTCGCCCCATTTATCTAAATATACAGTGGAATCCTTTTTAAACCAAAATTATTTATGCCGTTCAAGAAGTTTGGGCCTATAGGGATTGTACTAAAATATTAATTTCTATCGTGTGCTGGAGTATGGTGGTGTAGTGGTAGGTATTCAGCTTTTGGTACCTAGAGTGACGCGATATTTTATAACAAGAGTTCAGATGTTAAGCTTAATGTATTATATTGAAGTGGCTTGTCGGGCAACCTATGTAAAGCGCTTTGAGTAATAAGTGCTATATGGAAACGCTAAACGTTTTGCTTCTTTGCCTTAGACCCCTAAAACAAACCTTAGCCTATAAGATTAATGGATTGTATTCTGTTATTTTATATTCAATTCATTTACATCAATATACCTATAAATGTGAGAATGCAGTAGAAACAATACAAAAATATCTCACTTACGAAATCAATGTTACATCTATATCCAACGCCCTGATTATAACGTTACCGGTTTTCAGTGTATTTAAAAATAATATTTATGCAGGATGAAAAAGTACAGCATCTTATCTTTTTAGCACAGTTGCTATCTATGGACTTAAGCACAGCTGATTTCTGATCCTTGTTCCGCTATTGCTTATATTGAATCTACATAAAAGGGACAAGGTGTTATTTCTCTGACGATTCCATCTTGAAAAATAAAGCTTCAAGATTTTCTTTTATTTTTACCCTCATTCTATACCAGCTTATAAAATAGCACTCAATTGCATCCTCAAGTACAAGTCTCTCGTCCTTGGTGAATGAGTCGTATCTCACAATCTTTGTCGTCAAAGGTGTTACTGTTTTGAATAAGACATTTCTTAGCTTCCAAACGTAAAAAATTCAAAATTTGTCAATATATGGTACAAAGGCATCAAAACTTTGTTGAATTAAAATATAGAGAAATAGAAGAAAATTGTACTTTCGAAAGAATATTCCGACTTCCGACTTATTCACCCTGGAGGCGATACAGTCATTAGTAAGTATAGTGAGTGAGGTCAAAAATAATATTTATTGGCTGCAATATGAGATAAAGAAAGATGAAGGAAAAGAGAAGGGAACATTTTAAGCATTTGAAGTGTTCAAACGTTTGTTTTATCTTTTTGAAAAAGAATGTCATATGAAAGTTATTTCAATTTTAAAAAAAGAAAGTAGCGCAGCTATAAATAGAAGAGGCATATGTGCACACCTCTTAAAAGAGATCGCTGTGCTGGAAGCGCAAAATGAAGTTCTTCGCATAAGTAATACTAGAGAGGTGCTAAAATTAATGGACAAGATGGACGCCTTAAGACCACGAAGGATTCAGTGTTTTATAAAGATAGCGTATTTTGTGGCATTTTGCTAGTATAAGGTATGGTGAACAGAAGCTTAAAAGGAAAAAATAGTGTTATGATAGACCTACAATGCCGTGTTGAATTACTTACTTGAAATGTTTGACCTTTGACCCGACATTGAATAGCCTTGACACATTTAGGACAGCAAGTGTCTTTTTCCTGTACCTGGAGCTCATTCTTGATCAAAACATATGCAAAGAGAAATAAACAGGGTATTAGGCCGAATTTGTGTGTCTCGTAAAAATGAAGTTTTCCTTATATTCATTTAATTTAATTGTGAGAATTTATGTAAAACCAAATTATTCTCATTGTATTAGAGATGCCATTTTCACATAATGTTATATCTTCAAGCCTCTACCTTTTTGGCTTAAGTCAGATTTCGGCCGAAGTGCAACTGATGCATGCACCGTTCGAATCGAAGTATTACCTGCTATCATGCTTTGGAGAAATGAATAAAATCGGCCAGCTCTGTACCAACACTAATTGATGAAAGTTCTGTTCTTGCCACTGAGACAGTTTTAACTAATTTTCTCAAAACTGGCAAAAATGACTCAGGCCACAAAGGTAGAGGCTTGACGATATGTAGGTATAACAGCTAGTTATTTGAGATGAAAAAAAATACAAAGAAAAATAATTTAAAAATCCCCAGCATTTTTCCTTTTTCTCAGCGTTCTGAAGACGGCTTAAAATACATTTAGCCACAAAACCTTTCTATTGTTTTTAGGAGTTTTACGAATGTTGTTTACTGAAGAAGTAAATCAATATTAATTTATCCTTTTTTCAATTAAAAATTTTCTTTATTGTCTTTTTACACATTTGTTAGTAGTCTCGGAAGCTTACAGCTTTGCATGTCACTTTAGCACAGACGGTTGGGCTGCAAACAACTTTGCCGTGTTGACAGACACAAAACTGGCAATGGTTCTCCTGCCAGAGATCTCCATGGTAACGAGTAATGCCATCTTGGGTGCACACCCCTACAGAGTAAAAAAGAAAATGTCAAACTTGGATAGATTAGACATTCTCATCACTCTGAATATTTTATTTATTTGAGTTGTTCAACTTGGATAGATCAATCCTCATCATTCTGAATATTTCATTTGGCAATATCTCACACCTCAGTTGTAACTGTATACCAAAGGTAAACACAGCAATATTGACAAAATTCAATTACATAAGGTGGCTATGCAATTTGGAGGATTTTTTTTCTATTGTGGTTCCATACCTTATCTTCATTTGTGTGAATTATTTTATCAATTAAATGGTATTCAAAACTTTCTTTCAGTTCTCCCCGTTTAAAGCTTTAAAAATATAAGCGTTTGTTGACACCCACATTGCTTGTAACTGTACGAGTGTGTGAGCCACTCAAGATAGACGTATCGAGCTGAAAAAAAATATAAAATTTTTTTAAAAGTTAAAAATCGGAATCATACCGTTCTCTGCAACACACTGAGGGCAGCACTCTCCGAACTTCCTGACAGACTTCTCTCCCTGGAACATAACACACGGCAGACGTTTAAGGCAAAAATGCAACAAAAAAAATTGTTTTCTTTGTATTTTCAATTTTACATGTATATGAACAACATATGGCAGCTCTATTTTAAGTTAAAAACAGTTGAATTGCAAAACTGTTTCCAAGCGATGCGTAATACACTTAAACGTTAAGACGCATCCCGAATGTCTTTTTTCCCTCTCATGGATAAACGATTTTAAGTATTCGAGTCAATGCACACTACAACTTTTATGTGTCGCTCATGCTATGGTTTTACATATTTCAAGTCATTCGATACTTTCTTTTCTGAAATAGGAAGTAGGAAGGGAAGAAGTCGTTACAAAACTTACCTGCGCACATTCTAGACTGACGTCACATGTTATAGAGCGACAAGTCACCTGACCAGAGTGACATGCGCAGAACGTGCACACGTCGGGAGACCATTGTTCTCCCTCCTGTGAGGCAAAGTAGACAGGGTGTTTAAGAAATGAAAAACTAGGAGGGCGATTGGTATAATTTTATATAGTTTGTTGCGATAGTGCCTAGCCTGCTCTAATCTTGAAGTAAACAATATCCTTTTGTTTTTATTTTTGTCTTAAGCTGGTCGCGATGTATGTTTTCTGCTTGTATGAAGCAATTATATTTTTCTATAAAAATAGAAGAGAAAAGGAAAAAAAAGAAAATCTGAATAAAACTTAAAATTTTTGTATAAACATATCATAAAGCTGTACAAATTTTAAAATATTCATTAATATCATAAAAAAAATTATACCAACAAAATCAAAGTAAGAAACATGTACTCCAAGTTATTTTCATTGAAGGCTTCCTAATAACGAAACATTTTTTATTCATATACAACATTAAAAAGATTCATACTTTTGTTTTGAATAATTTTTGAGTTAACGTCAGTAAAATATTGTTATTGATTGATAGGTTTTAAGTAATGTTTACCATACCATGTACGTGTGTCCGTCCTGGTGACATGTCTGTGTTGCACACGCTGGACAACATTCTCCTGGTTTCGCGATCAATGAATCGGCCTAAACACACAGGATTCAAGGAGTAGACTGATAACAAGACATTAGAGTTTAAGTAGAAGTAATATGATTTGTGAAATCTGAGCTGACCTTAGAATTTGAATATTTTGCTCTATTATTTTTCCATATCGATAGGCCATTACTGGTTTGCGTTCATTAGAGTCTATCGTGTACGGAGCCAATATGAGGCTCTTTAGTCGGACAAGTGTTTTATGTTTTAGACAAAGAATTTTTTAATTGGTTCTCTGAAATGTCAGAAAAATTATATTCTCGGCATGTTATTGTTGTTAATATTTTTTTATAATTCCTTCCCAAAGCAATATATGTCAAAAGAGCTCTTTAGTGTACTTATCTGACTCCGACAATCAAATTTTATATCAATGAACGCTACAGTAATTTTCGAAAGAATGAGAACATCAAAATCTGATCAAAAGTTGTAGACAACTTTTAGAAGACTCTTGGAGCACAAAGGCTCCAGACTGAAACTTAAATAATGCCCTAGATTTGTGTTCTTTTTCTATTTTTGTTCTTGCTGTTGCTATTGCTGATGCTGAATCTTTCGTTTGTTTTCTATATTATGTAAAAAAATAAGCTAGAGACAAACATCCATAAAAGGTAGCAGTCGTGCAGGCCTGGAGCAGTACATGTATTATCTGTTTGCACTCTTTTCAGTATATAACTTCCCTGTAACATGTTACTTTTAATTACATAAAGCTTTAATTGCAACAAGAAAAATAAGTGAGTAAATATTTGTCTCTCCATTAACCCTTTTATGATGTCCTCAAATCTATCAATGTCATCACTTTCACTATCATCGTTATTATCATGCACTTGATTATTACTATACTTATTAGAAGATGTTTTAATGTTATCTATATGATAGTGCCTGCACTTAGCATACAAAAATCAATGCTTTCAAACATAAAATTTTTAGTTTAAAATTGCTTATTTTATTTGCGACATCAGTTTAAATTTCATGGCCGAATTTTTTTTCAATGTCGTAAAATAAAAGTCAATATAATTCAATATCCTTCTTATAACTTTTATGATGCTTTACCTGTGCACATTGAATACTATCAGCACAGTCTAGCGGCAGGCATTTGGTTTGACCGTCTCTACAGAAACACTTCACACAACTCAAGGGCGACCACTCTGAGCCATCAGACCTACGGAGTCCGGTTTCGTCTGTGCAGGCACCTAGTTTGACGTTCGCGCGTGGAAAGGAAATGAACAAAAGACAATGCATTTCTCGGATGAATAACTGGAATGTACTTTATATGCATGAATTGGTGTAAAGCACGCTTAAAACTTGCCTCGCGCGTAAAAGCAGTTCATTGTCTTGAACATCAAATTCGGGTTGAATTTGTTGGGTTTTTTTTTTGCAAAGCGCATTTCAAATTATCAATCACACATTTTGGAGTTGTGCGCCTTCACCTCCTCTATCAAATTTGGTTAACATTGGCTGTTTGGGTAACTCCATAATTTCGTTATACAGCGTTTTAGATGGGCTGTCTCAATTGTGTACTCACGCCCAGTGGGCACACACTGGAGACAGGATTCCCTATCCACCTCTCAGAAGTTATCAAGAACTCTAGTGTGCCATTGATCAATGTACCTCTAATTCAAGTAGTGTCACATTGATATTGTATGAAAAATTCTACTTCACACTTCTCACAGCCTTGTCATCTTAGTAGTAAAACACCATATTACATTGAAAGTACACAGCCCGTAAACACTAGCGCCATCTCAGTTTCTTTACTAGTCTGTAGGTCCAATCTAGACACATTTGTGAGGCAAAAACGGCAAATCAAGCCAAGTCAGAATTTTGACATATCGAGGTATTAACAATTATCAAAATTGGATTCTATGCCCTTAAAGAGATTGAAAAAAATTCACATCTAGTTTATCTACATCTCGAGTTATTTTATTTCGAGGACAAGAAGTATAACTATGTAACAAATTATTATTTTTAAAGGGCTCTAACTTAAAAACAATCAAAGCGACTTGTGCCTCATTCACCTTGGTTGCCTCGCACTTTTAGTCCCTCTGTTTTGCATTGTTGCGTAAGATGTCGATATTCTTGCAACAAACTGGAAGCTTTTTGCTTTGACCTAACTGATACGAAACAGCTTACTTACACAGATCATCATGAGCCTCCCAATTCATCGCCTAGTCGGCAAGGCAAAGTGGGCTGTCATGTTGATAATATGACTTTTATGATAAATGTATACAAAATCTTTTGTATTTTTAAAACGTGCAAGGTAGAATAATAATGAAAAGCAAAACATAACTAACTTAATTTACTCTGGGATGCTTAAGGCTTGAGCGAATATTCAGAGTAATGTGTATATTCCTGTCTGATGCCTAAAGGTTGAACAGAAATATCACGCTGGTTTTCATACAGGGGTGTGTGCGTGACAGTATTATCGTTGCTCTCATTTTCCGTTGACAAAAACGTAAGAACATGCATAGAGCAATCGAGAACATGCGATAAAAGCCGACGCCGTAAAGGACTACCTGTTCCACAAGTTAACGAAAGGCGTAGCGTACAAGAACCAGGTACTTCATACTTGATTTGATATTAATCGTGTAGAAAGATATAACATGCACATTGATTAAAAGCACAGGCTTTGTCCTGCTCCTCTATCGCTATCACTCTCTCTATCTATCTATCTATCTATCTATCTAACTCTCTCTTTCTTTCTCTCTCTCATACTCTCTGTTTCTCTCCTCCCGTGTCTCCCCTTGCCTATCTCTCGCTCTCTCATCCCAATCTTTCTTTTTTATCTCTCTTTCTTTCCTGTCTTCTCCTTGTCTTTCATCTTGCTTTCTCTCTCTTTTATTGTATGTATGTTCGCATAAATGCCTCTAAAAGTAAATTTTCAATTTAATTAATACCTGCAAACCTGACGTTGATGTGGGTGTGTGGAAAAACTAAGTCAATATCGTTGCTCTGAGCAGTGTATGTGAAATTAACAATATCGATTAAATACATATTTTGACCCCCAAAAAAATGCTGTGAGGTGACCAGGGAACTCGAGACGCAAGTCCGAATTCAAGCAAACTATTTTGCGTTCCTTTTTAAGCGTATTGGAAAATATTATTAACATTAGCTTTTCTTTACACTGAGACATTTCATTTTAAAGCAAATAAAATATGTGGATTACATAGCAGAGTTTCGTAACTTAATGGGTCCAATTCAAAACTCGTATGAGCGACTTGTGACTGATTTACCCTGGTTGCCTCATATGCGTACTCACGTCCAGTCGGCACACACTGGGGACAGCATTCCCCATCCACCTGTTGCTTCACCTGCCCAGGTTGACACGGAGTTGCTGGGCATGTGACCTCATCGCACGTGACCTCGCCATCAAAGCAGCGACAAGAGATGCATGGGGACGTAGACCACACCGTATCGTGCTGGAAGAACGAAGTATTCGTTATTTTTTAGAAAATGATTACATGAAGGTCTAAATTAGAATATGGATGGCAAGTACTCACCTTGAACTTATAGGGACAACAGAAGTACGTACAAAACGAAGTTAAAACATAAAAATAAAACGCTTTGGTGGCATCATCATTATCAATAGCTGTTAAATAATACATGTAGGTATTAATTGTTTGTGATCCAGGCATTTAGGCAAAACGTTTTGATGTTCTGTTACCAATGAAGTAAAAAAGGCGAAACATTTTTTATGTTTTGTTAATAATAAAGTAAATAAAGGCGAAACATTTTGATGTTCTGTTCCTAATGAAGTAAAAAAGGCGAAACTTTTGGATGTTCTGTTACTAATGAAGTCCTTAAACGTGAAATATTTTAATGTTCTGTTACGTATGAAGTCATTGAAGGTGAAACATTTTAACGTTTTAATTTTATTTCTGTACCTACTTACATTGTCGCTATAGATTCAAGTTTGAGGATTGCCATCTTTATTCTGTTGTTTATGTTTGTATCTTTCACCAGTGCATCTACTGGATCATTGAACTTCTTTCGATGTACCTCAAGAGTGAAGTATTTTATACCCCTATGGATCACCGTTCTATCTAGTCCTAAATATTGTACATTATCTAGCTTCCAACCGTTCTAAGTGCCCATAGCGCATCCAGCATTCGTACCTAATCAAGCGCATTCTAACTGCATGCAATTATAACAGAAATATTCTTAAAATCAATACATCTGCATTATACTAAATAAGCAATACCTTTTTCGATCACATGTTTCATAAGTATGTACAAATGACGTCGGAATCCAATACTGTTGAATGTTCTGTTTGTACCACCAATGTACTCGTATATGTAGAGCCTTATGTCGTAGATTTATATAATGACTATATTGATGCTATCCAAACAAATTTCCATGAGGATAAAACAAATAAAAGTTATCTTACCCAAGCTTAGTTTTTTTTAAAGCTTGTCTCTTGGTGTGGTCATAAGTTTTTCGTACCTGAACAATAGTGCCACTGACGTCACATGACGCACCTGGAGATGAGCAGACTGGGCAACAAGCATCAGGCAACAGCTCAAGTTCTTCGTTCTGGATAATGAAACAGTTACAAGACGAGTTTCAGTTAAATCTCAATTTCAGAGCACAGTAGATCCGTAATCGTTGGCTTTGTTTCTTCGTGTTTTTTTTTTATCCTTTCCTTCATCTATTGACTTGCTTTGTGTGGGGCAACGCCGGTTAGAGGGAATGCGTGTCGAGTTTATGACTTTGCATTTTTCGGTTCGATTCCGATGCAAGACTTATCTTGTTACGGCTTTGGGAAAGCAAATTATCCCAACTTTCCATCAGTAAAAATGAGAACCTGAACCTGGTTAAAGGCAGTGTCTGAAATCGTCGAATGTTATTATTTGAGCGTCTAACAGAGAGCCATACTACAATGCTCTACTATATGTGTTGAATTTGCTTAGGTATGTATGGGCCAGCTTTATGAAAGATGTAATGTTTAGCAACTGTATTCAGCGGTGGAAGACTGTATTTTTTTATGTTGATCTGTCTTTGGGCCAATGTCTAAGGCGATTTTTATAATAGCTTATATTGTTTTGTACGCAGCAAAAACATGTGTCCTTTTCTCTGTTAAATTGAGCCAAGAAACACGTTAAAAGCCAAATTACTTTTATCTCCAGTAGCAAACTTGGTTAAACTTTTAATAGATATCAAAAGAGTTAATTCGTCAATAACCATTTAATAACAGTAACATGCTTATGACATTTGAGACCGTTTTATATGAGAGAACAATTGCGTAATTCTTTCTAAAGAATCTATAATGGGGCTGACCTAAATCTTAATGGCGCCATATGATGATTGATAAAACGCCCACTACTTAAACCTATCGACCACTCTAAATTAATTTCCAACTTACTTTCATTGTGGCATCCTTTATGGGGCACAAAAGGAAAAAACTATGCAACTTACTCGTAAATCAACTCTCTTAAAGCACTTTTTCTTACGCGATTCTGCGCCAATAAAAATAACCACATGATCACTTCCGGGTTGATATAATTCAGCCTCATTATAATAACATGTATTTCAAGTGTACTCACCATGTCTGACTGACAAGCAGGATCTTGGCAAGATAGGCTCTCGCACACAGCAACCGGGTCTTTGCATTGACACACCAAACACGAGTCCGGCTGCCATACCGAGTTGTTCTAAAACAAAAATGCGGGGGCAAAAAGTGTTATACATATAACTTATTTAACTGTATCAGTTCTTAGCTACTCAGAACATATATGGGGAAAAGGCAGCTTGTTTTCTCATAGTGTTTTTGTAGGTTTTTATGATAAACCACGGAATAATGCACGGAACAAAGAATCCCATGAGACCAAATTTGGGTTCTTCAAGGTGTTGTTTTATTGGTTTTCCTTTTTTTTATTTTGACGTTGTCGTCGTTGTTCACGATGTTGTTATGGTTATTGTTGTCGTTATTGTTTTTTTTAGTATTTTTGCTGTTGTTGTTGTTGTTGCTGCTGCTGCTTTTGTTGTTTTTGTTGTTGTTATTTAGGAATCGGAGAATAGACAAATTGATAGAGCATTGAATTTCTTTTTTTTTACTTTCAACGATTCACGTTTATTTTTTTTTCAATTTTTAAAACAAAAAGTTTCCAAAACAGTTATGCTTGTTTTACTTGCGGTTCAAGATGGCGCCGAATCATTACAAAAGTTGCCTAACATTCCACCCTCACCCTTGGATAGAAAAAATCAGCAGAACAAAGCTCGTCAGACTTTAAAACTGATATAATTATGTTTCTACTTTCGGAAAAACCCGATGAAATTATAAATATTATAGAGAACCAGTATTGGTGGAGATCGACGTACAAGTGTACTGCTACCAGTGAGCGAAGCAGTAACATCTTACCACCTTAAGAATGACATCAAGTCTTCAATTGGTTTGTGAATTTGGTATTCTGTTATTAAATAGAATACAATATATCACTTCAAAACAGTCAATATAGTTGTTGAGTGTTTTACTCTTTTGTTATTGTAATGATAACCTACATATCTCATTTCTTGTTAATCTTAGGAGGAACTTCTGCAAGGGTTTCATTTTTTTCTTCTTTCAAAGAAAAAATGTTTACTTAAAAAGGGCGGGTTTTTTTTAACTAACTACAGTTGCGTGATTTTTTAGAAGAACCTGACCTTTCAGACTACTAATAACTATGCGGATACGGTACTAAAAATAAAAAGCTTGTACAAAAGTTTAAAAAAAGAGTTAGGATTTTTTTCTTTTGTTTATTCTTTCTGATTTGGCTCTCCTCTTTCCCCCCTGCCCTTACTCAATTTCTCACCCTCCCTTTTTACCAACTCCCATCTCTTAACTGTTATACTCCTCTCTCTCTTTCTCTCTCTCTCTCTCTCTCTCTCTCTCTCTCTCCTCAGTCCTTCTTTATGTGTTTGTTGTTGTTTTATGTTTGCTGCGGTTTTTTTTTGTTAGAATATTATACTTTTTGTTCTACGGCTTCGTGTGCCCTTAAGACTGTGAAGCATATTTGATATAAGGTTAATGATTCTGAGTTCTGTGGTATTTTTTTCTTTAAAGTAGTTTTAAAGGCGGTTTATGTTTAATTTTTTACAGTTGGTAAAAGGTCGAATACGTTTCAGACGCAACAAAGAATTCCTTTAAAGAAAGAATAGACCAAGTATAAATATTCAGCTACCTAATAATCGATCACTAGTAACAATGATTACTTTGTTTAGTTCGCCGATTATAAAGTTATCTCAAGCCAATTCTCTGTATAAAATATTCTGCTCTCGAGCATAAGGTGTTGTCAAACCGGTGTGTTTTAAAAATTGTCTTCTTTGAATTTGCCATTATATGTATTTAGGGGTATAAAAGAGGGGGGAGTGCCTCGATATTTCTTTTCATTTTGCGTAATTTTCAGGATGCGTTTTTTCCGCAAATATTCATAGCACTAATAATCTTCGGATAAGCGATTACACTTCACTCGCACCTAGATCTAGATAGGTGAAAACGTGTTTCTGCTTGATTTTGCAGCACTAAAAAGAACCTGTAAGTTTAAGTCCGCATCAATCGATGGTTTTAGAGAAGTTGGTTCTTAAACTTCAAGTTTTTCTCTCTGTCTATTCTTTAGAGGAACGCAAGCCAAGACTGCGTGTCTTCATTTCATTAAATACTTCATGTAGTGGTTTGTTTTCCGTTTTGTAGGTTGGTTGTTCTTTTATTTTTTACTTTTGGCACTTTTTACCATTCGTTTTTTTTTTCATGAAATATGCACCGGGCAAACTTTTCGGCTAAGCGAGGTATGCTTTTCTTGTTAATGCATTGTTAGAATACCACGAGACCTAAAGGCCTGGCGGTCAAGAACCTCAACACCTGCTGCGGCTCAAGGTTTCCTTACATTGCGTAACTGGCTTAAAATAACCTTTTGGAATGAGATTAGAGAAAAACTTGAGTAGCGTCCTTCCTCTCGAAGACAACACTAAAATATTATAGATCTAGACCTAGATATAATGGTCTTGTAGAGATGCATACGTTTCTTACTTTATAATGAAAGGAACATTTGAAATTTCAACTTAAAAAATATGCATCTTCAATATACAAAATTATCGCGTAGATTTTAAATTATTACAGACTTTAAGCAGCAACACGTGAGTATGACGCGAACGTCTGTGGCGTCTATTTTTAGAAAGTGGTTTCATTATTTTTATAGTTTCCTCAATCTGCTTTCCCGATTTTCACGCACGCGTAGTGAGACACGGTGCGTGTGCTAAAGGTCTCTATTGTAGATCTTTTCGAGAGGCAGTGGGTAATCCCATTTTATTTTCTTATAGTTTTGTCACCAAATTATTTTTATCGAACAGACATCAGGACTGGAGCCGTTATATACCAGCATCAGTGGTTAAATCTTTAAGGGATTGACAACCAGAAAATTTCCAATATTCTTGTTCAAATATCATTCATGATACTGTGACCTGGCAAAATGAAAACAATGAAGTTCTGTCTCTTGCAACTGCCAAGTTATTCATGGTTTGTGAATTCTGTAGGTGCAATGTCATCAGAAATGTCAAACAGTGAAAAAATCACCTGGTAGCCTAAATTAACTCACCTCTTGAGATGTTACAACCCACCCCACCCCTTCTCCCTTCTTGGTCTTGGACAATTCTGGA
>BMAT01011857.1:68201-78995 GCA_019649035.1 Elysia marginata | reverse complement strand
GAGAGAGAAAGTTCTTATAGACCTGTTGTTTGTGTTCACACCATATAAATTTAGCAAAAAGAAACGTGAGGACTCAGATGCATGTTACTCAGAGATAAACCTATTGATAATGTTGACTTATAGCCCCACCACAATAGGGTATAGCTTTGTTTTAGAACTTTTGGAAGAGAAGACGCCCTGTGATTGTAAAAAGTCCTTTTCACTTAGCGGTGAGCGGTCTTTGTGCTATTATTGTTTTGGTTTCGATATTTTTGCTTTATTGCATATGTATGTTTAATTATAAAGAATAAGAAGATAATTGCAAATCCAATTCCTTTTTAGTAGTGTAGCCATTTCTTTTAGTTCAGTCGTTCTTGGTTTACGTGTGGTCTACGGTATGCTTGGTCTTACAACTCAAGAATCTTCGTATTGACATGACTGACTTATGGCCTTCCGCTAATAGGATCTTACAGCTTCACCAGCTTTTCTTATCCCTGCGATGTGGGCGGCTTATTTCGATTGATTCTCTGCAATGTGACGTAGTGTCAAAGTTTTGTGAGATCTTTCTTCAGGGTTAAAGGCAGAGTCGCTTGTGATCTACCTCAAGCTCTTTTGTTGTTTTCCAAAAAGTAGAAATGCATTGTTTCATTGGCAGGGATGCTTGGGTCTCCTCGGTAAGTGCCCAATGAGTCTCCATCTTGCTACGAGCACCCGCATAGAGAAGGGAGCCTCTCCGCACTTTTTATATTAGATAGGAAGCATTGGATATTCCGAGAACATTTCTTAGTTGTTCTCGATGAAACAAGTCTAGTCTATCCTCATCTGTCTTTTGGTTAAAGCCCAGGTGCCACTGTTGTACAGTAGCACCAATTTATCGCCAGTTGCACACTTCGATTTTTGTTTTGATTCCCTTATTCCAGATGTTTATCAATTTTTTAATTACAATGTTGGACAAGTACTTTTGGTGTTGTATATCCTCTTTACTGCCAAGTAGCGATCCAATTTTTTTCTCTGTTTTCCATTCTTCCGAGTTTTTTTTACATCTTTACATTGCCAAAATATTTTAACAATAAAACAGTTTAATATTAATTTAGCGTTAAAATATTCTAGTTTGCCTTTTTGATAAGGATCTGCAATTGTAGGCAAACTTTTCAGCTCAGTTTTGTCTGAAACTGAGAGCCTAGATTTTTATAACTTCTTCAATAACATACTAAGTTTAAAGAAAATTATTTCCATACTCTGGGCATAGAAGTTATAATAATAACAATAAGAATAATATCTAGGTTTATATAGTACCTTTTACAACACAGGGATGCCCTCAAGACAGAAAAAAAACCTGAACTTTTTTTCGCCAGCTTTAAGACTTAAGAAAAACATTGATTAAAACTTAATATGCGGCACCCATAGAAGTGTAGATTTAAAATATAATAATATAAGTCCCTGAAGCTAATTGAAAGTGAACATACCTTTAGTCATAAGGCCTTTTTTAACATTTTTGATGAGTTGCATAGCTCTGCTCCATGCCTTTTAAAGTTAGGCTGCCCAAGAATTAAATGCCTCTCACCATCAGCTCTGGGCTGTTTTGTTTCTGACTTGGGTTGTTGATGAATAGCTTTCCTGTTGGTCCTGGATCTTGATGTCTGTATGTGGTGGATTAGAGCCTGGTCTACAGGGGAAAACTTTACATCTTCCCAGTGGAAATTGTGCAGAGCTTTTTTTTCTCTGCAAGGAGTACATATTTGACTCTTTGGTAGGCTTCTGCAGTTGGAATGCACATTATGTTAGAAGTAGGGTATAACATATTATTTAGCAGACTAGTATAATTTTGTTCCACTGTAGGACCAGTAAACAGACTGAGACAAATTTGTATCATGCCAGAGAGAGCTGTATACTTAGGGAGAGCTAAACCCCAGTATTTATCTAATTAAAATTGGTCTGACTCTTCCGCATTTGGCAAATCTGCATCAATATGATATTTATTCAATTAGTGCAGAAAGTCATCAGTTTCTGGGAGGTGGATGAGCTGGTTTAGTTGTCTAATCATGTTCTTTGTAGTCGAGTGTTTTCTGGCTATTGGATCTAATGAAGACGGAGCAATGATAAGTTTGTTGTCAATAGGCAGCTTGGACTTCATGTAGACACCAGTGGCACTGAAAGATTTCTTCACTTTGTCCAACATGCCTTTTCTTTCAGTCATTGGCATTTGTTGAAGTAGAGAACTGGCTTCACTGCCAATAGCCATTTGTTTTGATGGTAGAAAGAAAATTATCTTCATTGGTAAGGTCAAAAGTTTTCAAATTAAATCTTGGAGCTGTCAGCATTTCAGGCTTGGTGTAATTTACCAGGAACTGTGACATAGCTTCCATGATTCTGTCATGCAGTTTGTGGACTTGGGGAGCACTTTTTTCCATTGACAAGATAAACTTTTTGAACAATGGAACCACATATTGCACTACATCGCATAAAAAGAGTGACTTAGTTCTGTTGGTAAAACGTTTGTTGACAATGCTGGACTTTCTTGCCTTTCCATATTGAGTTAGGTTTTTCATTTTCAGCTTTCTAAGAATGCTATACAATTGACATCTCTTGCCTGCTGGAGGCTCCTTCATAATCTCAGTGACTAAGAATGCTCTTCTTTCTTATCCTGGGGAACCCATGAAAAATAAAAAAAAACCAAAATATTCAGCTTGTCCAGAATTTGCAAGAGTCTGGGTGTGGAATCTATCAATGATGTCCACCTATGCCAGAAAATTCCACAGAGAGCAGAGATTTTCGCAGCAGTGATGCTACTTGACACACGGAGATCAGCACTAAATGAAAAGTCTCTGTGTATATCACCGAGCAGTGCTTCTAGGTGTTTTTGAGGGTCTAGGTTGGAGACAAAGTTTTTGACAATATTATGAAGGTGGTGACACACATCTCCATCAATGTCTAATAGAGTTGGCACAGCTTCCTTCAATTTTACTTGAAACCCATTTTTGTTACTACGCATATAGGCAGCCGAATCAGATAGTACAGAAACTAATGTTTGTTAAAGGAATCTCATCCGCTTTGAATTTGTCCATGACAGCAGAATACACTGTGTCAGTATTCACCACTGTCATCTCCAATGATGCATAGAGGTGTGTTACGCTCTTGCCTTCCTCTTTGCTAAAGTAACATACCAAAACATTCAACACTCTCTTTTTGTTAGACTTCAGTGTACTTTCATCAATGTTAATAGAGAAGGGAAATTGTTTCATAACACGAACAAGTCTTTTCCTAAATACTTCTGAAACACCTTCTTTCAGTTTACATGTTGCTGATGTTCTTTGTAGTTTTAACCCATCTAAGGCTTTGTGGTCCCCAGAGAGCTCCTGTGCCAGAGTTACAAGTTTTGGGGCCAAAGAGAGGGGCAGAGAATTTTCTGCTATGAAGCTACAGATTAGATCTTCTTGGTGTGATTGTCGATCTGCCATGCTAATAATCCGAGGCTGTGGTGTGGATGAAATTGCAGCTTCAAGAGAAATTGATGACATCTGTTGTACCACATTTTCAGGAGTTCTGTAGGGAAATTTCGGCTTTTCAACTGATGAGATTCCATCGTCTAAGTTTTAAGTTTTTTAACATTGCATCCAAGGCAAGCTGAGTCTCTTTGTCACTTTTTTCTCTCTTTCCTTTTCCACATGGGCAGGATGATTTAAATGAGCTTGGAGGGCCTTTTTTCCCTGAGCTTACACAATGTATCTTGTCTTGGCAAGTTGTGCAGAGTGCAAGTCCAGGCTCTTTCAATTTCCGAAAGCAATCAGAAAAGTAGCCACCACCTTCCAACTTTTCCTGTAGCCATTCCCATTTGAATTTGTTTTTAACATTTTTGTCAATGGTCTTAACGTCAATACTTCCTATGTACAACAAAATCTTCTTCCTTCATGGTTGCAAAATCTGTTTTAAAACTAAAGTAGAAAAGATTTGTTCAGAGATGAGGTCGCAGCTGAAGAAGGATTTCCACACAAGCCTGCCGCTTTAGCTAACCTTAAATTTCACAGTACAAATTTTATCTGACTTTTAGAAATAAAGGGTTCTGAGCACTGAGGTGCCTTGTTTTTAATTAGACCTATAAGAAAAAAGTTTTAAATTTCTAAATTAAATAATAAATAGCACTCCAGTCCAGTGAGGAAATTCTACAGGTGTTGCTCCCGTTAAACATTAGTTTTCTAATCAGATCCTGATCATTCCAATTAAATTTTCAGTTAGCTTCCCCCATACCCCACCCACCTTGCCTCTTAAACCCACCTTCTTTAGTTCATAATACAGATCTATAGGCTATACAAGCCCCAACCCCTTCCTCGTCATTCTGCTTGAATATTGACTTTAATCGTGATCTAAAATACTACAGATCTAGATCTAGTATCTAGATCTATAGCCACAATGGCGACTGGAAACCCATCTCTGAACTACTCAAAACTCTACGATATCAATCTGTTCCTTCACTGGATCTAATCTAGTACACAGTCATGTAGATCTAGATATTTAGATCCAGCCTTTTAGAATAACGATTAATTTGTCCGATGCGTAAAAAGTGTGTAATTTAATCATTACCGTCAAATGGGTCAAACGTGCCGTATCCGAGGACATATAGATGGTGTCTATTATCGGCACAACTTTATATCTCAAAACTGAGAACAATATCGACACAAATTTACATCCACACTTGACAAAGAACAGATCGAACTGAGAAAGGAAGCAGGCCTGAGATGTAAACAAAAGCCTGCATGTGCGTATAGGCTGCTTCCGGTCGGCGAAGAATCAAAAATCAAAACTGGAAATAATGCCGTCTAAAAGTTTCACACTCTAACTGGGTGGCATTTTTCCGGCTCATTACTATTATTTTGATTGGAAGTTACTCGGACGAAAAACCGGATTTCTGGTTAAAACGGGAAACAGGGCATCCCTGACAACAACATAAAGTCTCAAAGCGCTTCACAAAATAAAAATTTCTTTCAAACAAGTTTACAAAAGATGGATAATGTAGACAATTTAAAAATGAAAATTCAATTGAAAAATAAAAATAGATGGCCTATATGAAGTGCTAAAACATGGACAAGATAGTTTGTAAATTAAGTTACCCATGTATATTTATTCTGGTATGGTTATCATCATCACCAGCTTTGTATGCTGCCCATATTGTAGGCTGACAGCAAGAAATAACTAGGTCCAAGATTGATGTTAACAGATATCAATTTTTTTTTTCTTATTTGCAACTTGTCATGAAAATGTCAATTTCAACATGAGTTGTGAATTATCAATGTCCAGACCACTGCCAATTTAAAAGATAAGAGGATACCAGGCATGGTGGTCTCAGTGGCACTGTTTTTAGAACTTTGTAGAAAATGGGCGGTCATTTCTGGGTCATTTCTGGCTTTCAGTCGGCTTGGTTACTGTAATGACTAAAAACTTTATAAAAGTATGTTGGACACACATTATATTTGTTGATTTTAAGTTCTAAAATTGATATCATACAATTGAGATTGCTTTATAGTGTTACTTGAGCAAAATCTATGTGGGTGTGATGTCAGTTTAACTTTGGAAAATGATGATTGACCCTCAAGTACTGTTAACTGTGGTAAAACTTCTTTCTAATATCTTTATGATAAAACATATGTATATATTTCAACTTATTTTAAAATTATAAAACATTGTTTTCATGCTGCAATTCTTCCACTTTATTATTCTGAAAGTTGTTGCCATGTGAATGTCATCAAACAAGCTGTTTTTTATGCCAAAGAATCTAAGATTTGGGACTCTTCGTCTTACTGTAATGTTACATAATTATCTCCTCCTAAGATTTTGGTGTACCTTAAAGTGTACCATCTTACCTCAAAGTTTTGTGTTTGGGAAGTTATAATTTGATAGTGTTCAAAGAATGACACCTTTTAGGTTGCAAACTCTTAGGTTGCAAACTCGTATTTTGTGAGACCACTTCATGGTTTTTTAAGAACAAATTTTCTTTTTTGTAATTTTAAAATCAGAATGCAGTAGAATTCCTTTTAACCAAAATACTGGGTTAAACCAAATTTAAATATGAGGAATTATCAATATTTGTTCTCCCTGACCATTGCTGGCTCTGTGGCCTAGCGGTAAGACACTCGCTCAGAGATCGGGAGGTGCGTAGTCCAATCCTCGGGCGAGTCAAACCAAGGACTTTAAAATTGGTATTAGCAGCTGATCCGCCTTGTGTCTGGCATTATGGATTTAGCGCTAAGTCTGGTCTGCCCGGTGTCAGGATAATGTGACTGGGTGTGGTGTATGCAAGCGCTCCTTATATCACAGTGTGGCAGCACGCTTTCAATTGTCGGAAGCGCTGTCTCCGACATAACCTTGTAGTTGAAAAGAAATGTTGAAATTTAACCAACCAACCAACCTTCATCATAGTCAGGGAGATTTCAATATTGAGAATCATTTGTACTGCGTGAAACCAAAATACTTGGAACTTACTTCAAGTCCAACACAGTTTCTGATGCCCAATTGACTTAGGCTTAACTACCAAGATCATTTCGCAGTCCTCAAAATTTGAGTTAAAAAAAAATTCCATTGGATTTTATTTTATCTTTTACATCAGAATTGTATATGTACATATATCCCCAAAGTGAAAACTGAAATACCAATAATAATGCTTTTTTTTTAAAATAGAGTTGTGGGCTCTGCACAAACTAAAATTGTTGAATATATCGTTAGTACTGCCAAAAGCTAATTTGCCATATGAGTTATGACTGTAAATTTTCTTTGTTTATTTCTTAAAAATGAATTATTTTAAATAAAATAGTGCTTTATTCAGCAAAGGGTTTTTATAAAACTATTACTTAGTATAAGCAAGTATTTGATAATAGTATGATAAATGCAATATTAAAAATCTTTACAAACCTATTCTTATAAGATTTGCTTTGTTTTAGCAGTTAAAATGTTTTGCTTAACCTTTTCACACCGCACAATTTTTGCCCTATTACCTCTAAGTTCTAACCACTGTGTTTTGACAGTGGCTATTGTCACTCTCAAAGGCAATTACTCTGTTTTAAGGTTCCAAACATAAAAAAAAAATTTGATAAAATTTTCCGAATTTTGTGGAAATACCGTATATTATACAGAAGGGAAAAACCTTTGAATATGAACAATATCTCTCTTCCCTATTTGGCATATTAAGCGCCACCTTTTAATACAGTAAAAAATTTCCAGTTGACATTTGTTCTAACACCTTTGAAACACCTAATGCAAGATGTTATTTTCCCATTTGTAAAAGAAGTGACTTACATATGGGTGGTGTAAGTATTGCTAGAAAAGTTTAATATGTTAATATTATTTATGTTCTCTGTAAGCTACAGTGAAAACCTCATAATTTGAATATCTGGTAAAATAGGAAAAATTCAAATTAAGAGAAATCAATTTGTTTTGCAACCAGTCCAAATGAGTCTTAAGTCGAATAGATGGGAGTCAGATATTGAAATCACAAAAAAATTATTTTCTCTAATTTTAAATACAACAAACAGAAAAGGTCTTTCATGCTTCTGTTTGAAGTTATAGCCATTTGAAGTCGGCAGGGTTCGGACTTGTGAAATTTCAGAAAAGGTTGAAAATAGCATTTAAAGTTTAGACCACTGTGAGTGTGAAGGTGTTGAGGCCTTAGCAACCATACCAATTGAAATTTAACAAATAAATCATGAAATTTCAACATCAATTAGGTGTAAAAACTGTTTACAAATGGTTTTAGCGACAAAGTCTAAAATAAAAAAAAAGTTTTGCCTTGTGATCACCCACTAAACTTTAACAGTCTATATCTCAAAACTAAGCCATTCGACTTACGACTTATTTTGAAAGAATGCGAGACATTTGTACTCCAACTCAAAGGATCAGGTGTATCTATTAAGCTCATATGTTCGAAGTTCTATCGCACCTTTCTTTCTCATGCTACCATTGCAAATGCAAAAACAAACTTACTCATATCATGGACCATAGATACCTGTGTGGGTTCTTGGATAACAACTTTGTGCAACGAAGGTTATCATGAAATTTTCATGCTCTGGAAATATAAACTGCTAGGGATTACGATTTCTGTAGCCCTCCTCAATGTAAAAATCGAATTAAAAGAATTAACTTTCTGAACTTCAAATCATGAGTTCAAACGTCACAAAGCCAAAGAGGAAAAAGAAACCTCACATATAGAATACTTCAAATTATGAGAAATTTGTATTATCACCATGAAGGTTTCCACTGCACTCAAAACCCAAGACTGCTTTCTCTCATGTCAAAATGCTTTTTCAGAACATGTATGAATTCGATTGTTCCCTTCATTCTACTAGAATGCAAATATTTTCTGCATTCAAATTAAACTTCAGCTTGTAAAAAAATTATGTAATTTTTTGGTGCAAAATTCAGCAGGCACAGTATATTGCTAAAAAGCTGTACAAATTTGTTGTAATTTTCTGAAGGTGGGGTACAGCATGTTTTTAAATTGTAAAATTATTGTTTTTTGTGTCGGAAACTTATCTCCTCTGTTAATTGCCCAATAGCTTTGAAACTGAGTGTGTGGTTGCCTTTGATTGAGGCAAATGAAAAGAAATGTGGGGGTTTTTTTCTTTAAAAATCTGAACAGTGGGAAAAACCATTTTTTTTACTTTGCAATTTTTTTTAAATTCAAAAGTTTGCTTTCTTTAAAATTACAAAATAGCCCATACTAGACACTTTTCGTGCAGCACATGTGTAACTGCGGTGAGCAGCAAATTTGAAATTATTTCAAAGAAAAATACTATGCCTTGCAATGCACTGCCATGGTTTCCTTAACTCATTGTCTCTGAGTCCATGCGTTATTCGCGGATGCAAGAGTAGTTTTGTGCTGTAACCACCCATGGTACATGAATCAACTGTCATGGAAATTGTTCAATTGAGCAATGTGGTAAAGAAGCATGGCACGCACCATACGTGATTAAGGCACGATACTGCTCCTGCATCCACACACTACGCAAATTGACTCAGAGACTATGGTCAGTTTTCGAAACAACCCCTTTTTTAGTTTTTATCTCCCAAAATAAATTCTGTTACAACATATACAGTAGTATCCGGTTAAACGCACAGCACTTGGGAGGCTCAAATAGCGTTCATTAGGAGATGCGTCTATTTATAAAAAGTAGTAAAAATTACTATATCTAGTTACTGTCCTTTAAATAAAAACGAGAGAATAGGCCTAAAAACCAAATTCTTTCCCTGGACCACATAAATTGACAAGTTATAGACAAGAATACCAGGGATAAATGTACATTTACTTATATAACCTGGTGATATAGATCTACATGTATCTACTGCATGTGAGCTGGTTTCGCGAAGCAGTTATCGAAATGCAAACATCCAACTAGTTATTGACCAAAGAGGGCAGGGGGAGGCATGATCCAGCTGAACACTTCAAGAGCATTTATTATGGGCTAGCCTACAACAGTTTATCTGTCAGTGCGGTAAGGGCTAAGTGAATGTTGCGTTATGATCATTTCGCTTGCGAGTCTAAGGTCTACACAAACCATTCTCCGCTCGACAGGCCTTTACTTTTACCCTCCTTGCCTCCCTCTTCACGCTCCTGCACCCAAGCCTTCCCAACCCAAAACATGTAATAATGTAGCATTGTAGTGATGACAACAAAGGAAGATAAAAATCCCTCTTGAGTGATTCTGGCTGTTTCCGTGCGTCGCCGTGGTTGCCTGATCCACTTGTTTTTACTTATTTCATAAATCATAGTGAGCGTTTAGACGATGTTGCGTGTGTTTAGGGTATACCGATCATATAGAAAAAAATTGGTCATCGCGATTTGGCTTTAAACCATAGCGTGCATTTATCTGATGTGCGTTCAACCAGATACTACTGTAGAAAAATTACGAAGGCAAGGAATCAAAGAATGCCCAATCCATCTGCTATTTCTTTTTCTCATCTCCACCTTCATAGTTTGTTGCTGTGCTCTTTCCAACAAGTCAATATTACTTATGATTTCCAGCCAGGGTATGCTGATGATTCATCTCATACACCAGTCTGTTGGTTCACCACATCTGTGATCCGTAGAAATAGGACTGCTCTCACAGTAATTTGAGTTTTAGATCTTTATCTTTGTAAGAACCAAAAATTTATGTAATTTTTTAGTTTGACAGGCTGTATCTTAAACATTTATTACTGACCATTAGTTTTTGCCGGAGACTTTGTGATGATACAGACATTTTTTGCCATCATTTCTCATTGTTAGATGACTAAAAGTAGACGCTTTGTTGTTGCAACTTTCCATTGGTGTGAATAATTGAGTGAAAGCTTTGATAACTTTGTTTTTAGCTATCACATCTGATGCCTTAGTGTGTCATTTTAAGGTATAAACCTGTTGCCTAAACTATTTGAGTTCTCTGTCACAGAACATTAACATACCTTTAAAAATTATGATTATTTTTACCACTAAAACAAACAAACAATAAAAATCCATAAAGTCAAGTAGACAAAAACACAAAACAAACATATAAATTTATGATAATTTAATAGCTTTACATACATGTACAGCAAATAGGACCAACATTGAAACATTCTGGCCATACTTTGAACAAAATTGTTAGTGTCACATGTTCAAACTGACATTTCAGAAATCCTCTATCAAGGAAAAATTGAAACGAGGGTAGAGGGTCTTGTTGTAATCTAGTCTTTACAAGGCTTAAAGTAGTAAACATGTAAAAAACATTGTTTTTCTTATTTTTTTCCTTTTTAGCGGTGCAACATTTTCTCAGATTTGTACATCATATTCACCCTGAGCTGTGTACTGGCAAAGCT
>BMAT01011857.1:7398-21760 GCA_019649035.1 Elysia marginata | reverse complement strand
TTTTTTTTTTTTTTTTTTTTTTTTGAGTTTTTATTACTTCAAAATTGATTTGTATTGACAAAATTATCAGTTTCAATTTGAAAAAAAAAAGACAGTGTTTTTTTTGTCACCTGTGTTGCCTTTCTTTTATGGTTTGCTTTTGTTTTGTTTTTGTTTTTTTGTTTTGCCATGTATTAGATATTATTTTGAAGTTCTATTTACTAAGACTTACATAGTGCTTTTACACTACTAGCTTTCCCTGCTTTTATAATAGTCAAATGCTTTTCTAATGGTCAAAATATAAAGTTGCGTACATATTTTAACAATCAAATAACGATTCGATTGAATACTCCTTTCCTCTATTCCTATTAGTTAGCACTATTTCAACGCCTTTAAAATAGCCAAGAAACAGCAAAAACAATTTACGTTTTTTTTTTCATTCTGTAGCCTTGATTAAGTATTTATTTAAAGTTGGTAAAAAGAAACCTCCAAAGGATTACAACGTAGACTATTTTGAGGAATATACAATGGTTTGTGTCAAAATTGTTTCCCCGTGGTGGACTCTTTGGGTATTAGTTAAGTATTTTATTGACCTCAGGCTATACAAACTGAAAGAATTTTATTGATTTTTTTTTCAGTATTGTTCACAATCTGCTTTCACACTTGCAGCTTAACAGTATTACTCTAAAGAAGAAATTGATCTTATCAGACGTGTAGTATAGTAAATCATTGTATGAGATGTTTGGTTTTTTTTTATCTACAACTTAGCAGGCTCTCTGGTAATCTCATTTTGATGTGTCAGTTTTTAGATAAATGCTTGTCTATGCTAACGTTTATTTAGATTTCAGGCTCTGCGAAAATAACTTTTTAATGTTATTAGTAATAGTATGGAGTAAGTGAAGCTTAGCTGTTAGAATAATTTGAAGAGGAAATTTTTTTGTGTGAACTTAATGTGAGAATTTTTATTGCAATTCTGGTTCAGAAAGTCCCACTGCATATAAAAGGGTTCATGTAGCAAAAATGAAAAGTACAGATATATATGTCTTGAGTCCAGGCTGAATGAGCAGGATGTCGCAATTTTCACCTGCAAAGGCGTTGCTGTTTGAAGTTGACAATTATCTAAACTTTTAACGTGAAAATTTTCATAAAGTTATCATTATTATGTTGAAATCTATTTAAACTTTCAGTAATTTGAAATATAAAGGAAAAAGAAGAAAAAAAATGGACCTGTAAATGGTTTTTTCTTGTAAAAAAAAAAAAATCCTACTTCCAACTCATTCTCTTTTGACACAAGAGTTGCAGCAAGACATATGGATATATATAAGTATCCAAGTATAATTGTCCAATAGCACACTTAACTTCAACTTATGAATCATTGCATTAACTTGGCTTTTTGTTTTTCTGCCCTCCGTTCCCCAATTTTTTTCAGTGTGAACCGCGTTCAAATCAGCATTTCCTCCAATGATGATGTGAGCATCACTCGAAGTTCTACCAGAAGCACAGGCTGTGGAAGCATGATGAAGTTTAAACGAGGTCCCAGGTGCTACGCGCTAGTGGGAATGCTAGCGTTTTGTATGCTGGTACTTTATCTTGGGGACTTCTCCTATTTCTTTGCCATACTCAATAAAAAGGTAACACAGTGTAACCGATATTTTTAAAACTTAAGAAGTAACAGTTAAGGGTAAAGAGTCAGTTCAAAATTCCCTTTCTTTTGGGCTTTTTGGCCATGAGGAGTATGCTGAGAGTATGCCAAAGTTCTCTATTTAATTAAACATAATAAGCCTTCACAAGAGGTTGCAATATGAATAAATATCATTCTTCTCTCGGCCTATATATAAGTTTTAAGGAAGATACAGTACATACTTAGTCCTTTAGCTGCATTAGATAGCAACAATACTTTCTGTAGTCCTTTAAAAAAACATGAGATATTTCAAGGTAGAATATGAACATATTATTTGTGCCATATTTTGTCCAAATACAGATAATTATATCATCTTCTTTTTTGCAGTTTAAGGAATTAAAAATTTGATGCAGCTCAAAATTCATTTGAATTCGGTATTGCTGCAAGCACCAATGTTAATCCTAGCCTTCATTGCAAATTTGTTGACTTAGTATGTTTTAGCATCAACAGCTTTTAAAATTTAGATGTCCCAGGTTCAAAACTTGGTCCAGGCAAATTTTTATTTGTGCCCATGTGGCCACCCAGCTCTTAATGGGTAGCTAGGTCTCTTATGACTCTGCAGAAGTAAAGGCACAAGAAATGACAAATGGTAAAACACCTCAATGTTCCATGTACCTGAAAAATGACCCTACTCCCTGTTCACCAGTGTTTGGATATTAAGTATGGGACTAACTTTACTTTTAGGAATCCCATTACTGTTCAGTTCAATATGAAATCCAATTGTGCCTTGGGCCACAAGTCTCAAAATGTGAATCAACTTGTTCTAATCATATTAACTTATCAATATACTTTTCTGATCTCTCCATAACAGGTACATGTAGAGAGGCATGTGTTGAGATGGGAAGACCACCAACATAAAGTTGATCACAGAAGGCCTCGTATCATGATCGGCACTCGAGGTCGCATGGGCAACCATATGTTTCAGTATGCAACACTGAATGGTTTAGCTCGTCGCTACAATATGACACCCATCATGCTGGGTACCCTTGACATTCTAGAGGTGTTTAAGTTACCAACACTGCAGGGTGACTTCAGCCTGCTTCGCGATCCTATCACCTACACAGAGCAGAAAGCGTCCGCCTACAACCCAGGTGTGGATAAGATTGACCCTACAAGGGACGTTTACCTCAATGGCTACTACCAGAGCTGGAAGTACCATGACCACATGAGAGCTGAGCTCCTCGACAAACACTTTGTTCTCTTAGACCCTATCAAAGAAGCAGCTGACCGTTACATTGCCTCACTCCTGGAGAAGCGGAACAAACAGGGGGCAACACTCATTGCTATTCATGTACGACGTGGAGACTTTGTCCGCCAGAGGGTCAAAGGTTACACTGCAGCACCAATTCCATACTATTACCGTGCCATGGATTACTTTAGGAAGAAGTATGGCAACGTCATGTTCATCATATGCACCAATGATTTGGTCTGGGCAGAAACCAACCTGGAGGATGAGGGTGGGGATGTGCACTATTCCCATGAAACTGATGGTGCTCTTGATCTTGCCATAATGATGGCATGCAATCACATGATCATCACATCCGGGTCGTATTCCTGGTGGGCTGGCTACCTTGTCAGAGGGGAGGTCATCTACTACATGGGTTATCCTCAGCCCAACACAAAAATAGGCAACCTCACCAACCGAGAAGACTACTATCCTCCATACTGGGAAGGAAGGTGGTAAAGTGGGAGAAAGTGGTCTTGCATTGTTTTATTTTTTTGATGGTTTATCCTATATAATCTTAGAGATGAAAAAATTGAAAGTTTAAAAAATTGTAGCTGTTATGCTGTTGCTTTATTTGATCAAAGTTTTGGAAATGAAAATTTTAGAAAGATTTAAGATACTCTGGGTTGCCAGGCAGTACAGATTAAGTAAACCGCTGAGAGTTGTTTTCATTGGTTTGAAATTTAATCTGCGTTTGAAACTTTAGACAACTCAAACATCATGAATCACTTGAAAAAGTTAGCTATACCTTACTTGACTTGCAAGAGTCAAACTTTTTATTTTCAGCCGTTTTGATCAGCCTTTATTGTATGTACTGTAGTATGGTACGTGACTGTTTCTTGTGTGTTATTGATCTTGCTTGTATTGTTGTAAAAAAAAAAATCTCTAATATTGAAGTTGACTAAATGGAAGTATGGAATGTTTAAGGCATGCAGGATACACCAGGCAAAATTTGTTCAGCCTTGTTTTCAGTTAGAGCCAGTCTGGTAATAATCCTCTGTCGTTTTATTTCATTGTGTCTATTTCAGTGTCTTTTTAACCTTGTATTTCTAAGTAAAACTACCAGAACAAAGTAACTGTTGGTACCTTATTTTGCCTGGTACACCCTGCGTCCTTAAGTTTGTATAATTGCATTAATTAAGCAGAAGCTAATCAATTGCTAGCATAGATTTATTGTTTGTTTAATACTTAGTGATCTCAGGCAATATTTTTTCTTATTTTCAGATACATGTATACTTTATACTCTGATTGTCCATACTGTGTTTTTAAAATTTAATTTTCTTCAAGCTAGCAGCAGTGCTGGTGGCACCACTTGCTCACCATGAAATAATTATTTTTCTGTATTTAAGCTCTAAATTTCAGTACAAGCTGGGATTTATAATATTTTCTTGGTCGTGTACTTTCCCACAGATCCAGATAGAATTTCAAGTTTTCATAAAGGCATGTTTTATTGACACTTACAGAACAAATATATGACTATATAAATGACTACAGTTGTGCTCAACTAAAGCGGCACCTGCTACCGCGGGACCATCCCCACCTCGGGGCTTCTGAGGAATCCTCTTTTTTCTATTTCTAAAGTCTGATATTTGTGCATGGGTTTAATGGGACAGGAACACACCTGACATGGATGCAGTGGGCGGAATAGAGCAAACTTTAGAGAAATTAGGAAAGAAAAATTAAGTAACTTTTCTGTAGCCTCAGTGTAGGCTTGGCTTGTGGTTGCACTGCTTGGGCCTTCAATAGACTGTCACTCACTTTGCCTAGATCTGGTTCACAAGTCAGTGTGCATTGTATTAGGAGAATGGAGAGGTTGAAAGTGTGATCAAAGAAGAGTTTCTTTCTTTAATTTTTTATCGAGAACTGCCCTTCACATTTGTATTGCAGGAACATGCCTACAGCGAGATTTTTCTTTTGAAGTCAGGGATGCAGTTTTTCCGATTTTTGCAGGAATTCTTATTATTTCAGTAATCTTAAACCAAAAAAGCAGGAAATTTGAAAATAGTTAAGTCTAAATTATTAAAGAAACTCGTCCATACTTGAGAGGTAAAGAAAATCAAACTCTTTTTTTGTTTGTACAGCTGCATAGACCCTAGTGCAAAGTTGAATTCTTCTTTTTGTTTGTTGATATATCAAAGATCCTATAGGGGCAACTATTGGTTATCATTATCAGGCGGAGAACTTTATTTAGAAATTTTCCTGCTTTTTGTGCATCCCACTTTAGACATTTTCTCCTCTATCACTCGCTCACAGGAGCTTCTTATTCATTCTTATTTTATGTCAATGCTGCCTACTTGCAGCATGTCAATTTTAGTGGGCTTAATTTTTCTGTTGTGTTGGCATCAGTATTGTGTACATTCGTTTTCTTATTCTTTCAAACAATTTTTCTATTTTTTGTACATTTCCTTGATACTTTTATTGGTATCTTGTTCTGCTTATCTTTTGAAATTTCCAAGTTTAGCTTTTAATAGGGTAAGTGAGTGTGTATGTCTTAAATTAATGTTTTTTGGCAATAAGTTAATTCCGTGAAAACCCACCAAAGAAAAGCATGTGAAAGAGTTAATAAGGATATGCAAATATTTCGAAAAACAAGACATTTATATTCTGTAGCCGATTTGTGACCCATTTTATTGTTACCTGTAATTCTTTAAGATAAGCACATTGTATTTATTGCTTTGAATATTATACCTCAAACCTTCTGCCATATTTCTTTTTCTTTTTTTTTTCATTTGTGTGAAGTTACAGTAAGGAGAATATTTGGATCCTTGCTGGTTTCTCTGATACTTGTTTTGAGTAAAAATGCCGTGCTCCCATGGCCAATGAGTCGGAAGTCCAAAATTTATTTGAGAAAAAGTCATTTGAAAACTTGGTTTTTTTTCTTCTTTTTCTCTATATTTCAGCCCATTAAAAGTTAGAATTCAGCTTTCCACAAAATATTTATATATGTTTAAAAATTTGTTTACATTTGGAAACCTAGAAAAATGTCCTGTTCAAAACAGCCAAATTCTTCAAAGATGAAAATAGGGACATCCGAGTCATTCACCCAGGATGATTTGAATAGAGCCAAACAGAAAGTTTTAGGTAGTTTTGTTTTTCCTTTGAACCTTCATGCAGATGTATCCATGGGCCACCCTACCTTTTCTGAGTGGTTTTTAGTTTTTTCTTATGTTGTCTATTTTTTGAAATTTGTCAAATTGCGTAATTGAACCACCGTCCTAAAGGTATTAATTCCATGTACTTTACTTCTTGTGAAGTTGTTGTTTGCATATTTCTTATCACAAATACAATCATCAGTTTTGAAGTTGTTATTTCATCGCTATAATCTGAAGTGTTGATCACAAACCCCTGTGTTGTGTGCCACAATTATTACAATGCTTTTTTTTTTATCTGCCGTGAAGCAACTACCGTAATTCATGGACAATTCACATACATTTATATTATATATATTTCTTTTCACTCCTCAAAGGAACTACTAGCCTTTTTAAAAGATGTTCTTTAAAATCAATATCTTAGGATGCCGAGGAGCTTTAGAGCTTTCTTTGCTCATTGTCTTAGTTACAATAAAAACAAGATGGGAATGAATATGTCCAACTTCTGGGTTGTTTGTGATTTTTTTTTTTTTGTGGTTACTTCACATAGATTTTATACTATACTGTAACATGTATTGGGCATTATGAAGGAAAAAATTTGTTTGAGTTGTTTACTGTAGAACTGCATCTGGAAAGAATCCCTCTTTGAATCATTTTATTATTTTTTTTTTTATTGTTACATTCCTTTGAAATTTGAATCTAGAGGTTACATTGGTACGATATTATGTACCCAAGTTTTATTCTTTTAGTAATACATTTAAAATATCAATGAATTTCGGAGGTATTGGACTAAATTGGACTGATTTTCTGGACTCTTAGAATTAGTTTCAGTTCATTTCCGTTTTTTCATAAGCCTGAGAAACTAAATAAACAGACAAATTTGAAAACTATTGATCCCTATGAAAAATGAGTGCCCCTAAAAGACATTTTGTATGTTTTTCTTGAATATCACCACGATTTTCAGTTATGCTCATAGAATTTGAGTGGCAGCCCTGTAGTTTAATAGACTTGAAAAGCCATTCTACTGTGCCATGACCACATAATTTTTGTGGTGAAATTGCTTTTTTATTTTCTCTTATAACTTGTTAGTACTCTTGGACAGAGTACTTACATAACCATAACAATTCATATGAGAAATTGTTAATCTCTTTAGCTTCAAGCTCAGGCAGTGTGTCAGAGTGGTAAGCCCGTCAAAGTTTGATATGGTGCTGGCAGGTTCAATTCCTGTTCATGCTATGTTGCAATTGCCTTGGGAAAGCAATTTACCGTATCTTTCCCCACTCCACCCACCTGTAAAATGAGTACCCAGTTTACAGACAATCCTTGAATTTGTGATATGCGTCTGCAACGCCCTGCATTATGGGTTAAAAAAGGCTTTTAAATGTACTGGTGTGCTGGAGCATTAGTGGCGCTGCTCTTGTGGTGACACAGTTACGCTGAGTAACAAAGCCAAATTTCCCCATAAGGGATTAATGTGTAATAGGAAAATAAAAAAAAAATGGTTAGTTGTGTGTAATTAAAATGCATTGTATTTTAAATGAGAACTAATTTTTAATCATTACAAGATAAAATAATTGAGGAGTGTTTTTTTTTCTTTTTAAAACTTGGTTGAGACCATTTTAAGTACTGTTTTGAAAATGCTGTTTTTAACTTTTTTGAGCCTGTAAAATTGGATGGAAACTAATATCATATAAATTTTGTATTGGTTTTGGTAACCCAAAAATGTTGTCACATAGGAAATTTTTATAGTCTTCAGCATATACTGGGAAATTGTTGAATTCTTACAAGACTAAGAAACTAATTTTGAAAAAATGATGCTCTTCAATCAACATTATTCTAAAAACCTGTGGTCTGAAATTTTGGTCAAATAAGCAAGGGTTTTGTTACATATGTCTTGCATCCAGATGAAGAGGTCGGATGTCGTCTTTTTGGAACAAGAATTTTTTTGCAACCTGTCAAACTTTAAAAATTTCAAAGAACTATCCATATTTTGTGGAGAGGTTTGAAAACTTTTCTTGATTTAAGATATAAAGGTAAAGGATAGAAAAAAAAAAAGACCTTTAAACAGTGTTTTCTCAGCAAAAGATTCTGACTTCGGACTCCTTCTTCTTGGGTGCAAGACATATTTTTATTGGAGTGTATGTTTTTTGTTTTTCAATCCTTCAATCCCAGAGTTGTCTTTGTTATGCAAGATATTAAAAGATGTATTTGTATGTCTTGTACTTGTGGGTAATTTCAATGATTGTAAAACATTCCCGTGCTGCTGAGGAAAAGTACCAGAATGTCATGTGATTTTAAGATTTCAATAGACAATACTCATAACATGTTTGCTGTTACCTCCAGTTGTGTGTTTCTGTGTGTCTCAAGTCTAAATAAAGCAGTGCCTTTAGAGTTGTTTCCATCTCATCTTTTTATTATCAAAAAGTTCCTGGAGCTATGTGTAGTGATATTTAGACGAATGTGGTTATTTGTTTCGCTTCCAGGGTGAATGAGTTGGATATCGCAATTTTTACACTGGAAGGTGTGTCTGTTTTAAGCGATACATTTTTCTAAGCTTACAAATGTGTTTATTTTCACAAAATCATCAATGTGCTGTGGAAAGAAACTAAAACTTTCACAGATTCAAAATATAGAGAAAAAAATGACCTTGAAATTTCATTTTCTCAAAAAAACGAAAAACAAAACAAAAAACAACGAATTTCTAACTTCCAACTCTTTCACCCAGGTTACAAGACTTATATACTATTGTCCAGCGTGGTCATTTCAAAGTTTAACGTTGAATTATCCACACTTCAGATTGTGAGTACTATTACAACAGACAAAAAAACCCCCGATAATCTGAATTCACCACTTTAAGTTAAACAAGTAATCAAATTATCTATGTTAGATTTTTTGGCTCTACTGTAGATAAGGTGTGAGAGATTGCGCATTCTGTAGGGTGATCGAGCGCTATCTGAGATGTTTCGGATTCGTTCCTTATTCCAGGCAAAATTTGATTTTGCTTTCCTGACTGAAACCAGGGCATGCTGAGTCTTTTGTTGGGTTTGGGATGTAGCATTGTCAATGTCATGTTGATGAATGATATAATTGTGAGGGGGCTAGGGAAAACTATGCAAAAAACTTAATTTCGACAAATTGAAGTACTACCATTTTCAAATGGTGTATTTTATGCACTTCAAGAGGTTGAAAAAAAAATTAAGCTTCAGCTTTTCTTTAGCCTGAGATATTTAGTTTTAAAACAATAGATATACAGTGTATCTGGTTGTGTAACAATTTGCTATCTTTTTTGGGGGGGATCTCTAGCTCAAAACTTCTTTCTGAGGGACTTGCGCCTGATTTTCTTCGAGTACTTCACAATCTTTCATCAGCATGACATTGACAACGCTCTCTCCCAAAAGATTCACGATGCGCTGATTCCACTCAGATTTCCAACAGACCCTGCTCTCTACGATGTACAATGCACACACAACAATCCAAAGAAATTCCAATGACTTCAGTACATATCGTTATTTAACATGACGGTTTTTTACGAAAGCTTTGGTTCACTTTCACCTCATGCTGAGGACTTGTCGGGTCATCACTGCTCCATGTTTTCATTCACCTTCTTACTGTGTTCACATCTACACTAGCATCACTGTAGAAATTCTTCTTGTGTTTTTAAATATCAACTGGTAGAGCCTCCTCTGCTTTGCGGGACGCATTTACCGCACATTACTTCAATTTCAAAGCAAGTTATGCACCTTTTCGTTGCTAACATTCGAACACGATACAGCGTGAATTTTGAGCTATCGGACACGGATGTGACGTTATAGCTGCGCAAGGCTTGGAGAGCAGTTTTTTTTTACATACTAAGGTAACAACTTGCCAAATTCGATGGAGCCAATAAAGCAAAATAATGCTGCACAAAAGTCAGGACTTTTTTTTAGTCATGTCAAATACAAAAAATTTATAGGCTATTGTTATGTTAGATACATTGGGTGGAAATTGGTCATACTACTACTATTACTACTTCTTCTTTTTCTACTACTACTACTACTACTACTACTACTACTACTACTACTACTGCTACTACTACTACTACTACTGCTACTACAACTACTACGACTGCTACTGCCGCTACTACTTCAACTGCTACTGCTACTTACTTTCTTTTATTCAATTCAATTTCTTTATTGCCCATATTGGCACATTGTACTGGTTACAGAGCAATCTACAACAAGCATAATCAATTAAAGTCTCTCTCTCTCTCTCTCTCTCTCTCTCTCTCTCTCTCTCTCTCTCTCTCTCTCTCTCTCCATTCCTCACACTAACTTCCCAATTTCTTTCCCTTCCAACACACAATTTAACTTAATAGAAACAAGGCATTGCAAAAGGATTTCATAATCTTTCACAAAAGCTTTACAGCAGATGGCATAAATGATTTCCTGTAACGTTTAGTTTTGCACTTCAAAAGAATAGGCCTAGCTGATCTTATGGATAGTTTCACTTGTTTGGAAAGAGGGTGGGATGGGTCATTCTTTATGGATATGATTTTGTTCTGACAGTTTACAATATATAACATGTTAAAATCCTGGAAAGGAACTGTTGGATCATTTATAAGTTTGTTGGCTCTCTTGATGGCCTGGTCGGTTTTACGTTGTTTATTTTCATGTATATTTCCTCCCCAACAAATCATAGAAAAAATAATAACGCTTTCCACCACTGCTTTGTAAAACAAATACAGAAGGCTGTTGTCAACATTAAATTGTTTCAATTTGCGAAGGAAGTGCAATCGTGTATTGATGTTTTTAATAAAGTTTGTAGCATTTATGTCCCAACTGAGCTGATCATCTATAGTTGTTCCCAGATATTTATAAGTATAAACAATTTCAACAGTTTCATTTTTTATACACAGAGGAATCAAAGGATCTCTCAATTTCCTAAAATCAATCACAAGCTCTTTCGTTTTAGCTACATTAGTAACAAAAAATTATTTTCGCACCAAGCTTCAAATCAGGCAACAGATTCCCTATAGTGATATTCATTACCCTTTATTAAATCTTGAATACATGTATCATCTGAAAACTTTATCAAATGAACATTTCTTTAGCCCTCTATTTGACACTTATTGGTGTATACCGTGAACAAGAAGGGCGACAATACTCCTCCCTGGGGTGCACCTGTATTGGTGATTATTATGTCTGATTTGGTACTCACTTCTCTCCTCTTAATCATGACATATTGGGGTATTTGCGATAGGAAGTCTAATACCCAACCAATGAGGTTTTTTTTAGGCCTAATTCACCAAACTGTGAAATAATTAAGTGAGTTTGAATGGTGTTAAATGCTGATGAAAAATCAACAAAAAGTAGTCTGCAGTAACTTCTTAGTTTTTCCAGGTGTTTTAAGATGTCATCAAGGAATACCAGTAACGCATCACTTACTCCTCTCTTCTCACGATAGGCGAACTGCATGTCATCCTGACATGGAGAAATACATTTCTTAATTTACTTGAGAATTATTCTCTCTAAACATTTACACACAACCGAGGTTAGGGCTATAGGCCTTAAGTCATCTAGTTCTTTTACATGGGGCTTTTTTATACAGGTATTAATTCAGTCAATTTCCAGGTACGTGGAAGGGAGCGTTGTGAAATTTTCGAATTAAACAAGATAGTAAATATGCCGCTGCTTCAACTACTACTAGCCTACTACTACTGCTGCTGCTACTACTACTACTACTACTACTACTACTACTACTACTACTACTACTACTACTACTACTACTGCTGCTGCTGCTGCTGCTACTACTACTACTACTTCTATTACTACTGCCACTACTACCGCTGCTACTTCAACTGCTACTGCTACTTCTACCACTACTACTACTACCTCTGCTTCAAGTACTACTACCACCACTGCTTCAATTACTACTACTAGTACTATAAATTACTACTACTACCACTGCTTCAATTACTACTACTACTACTACTACTACTACTACTACTACTACTATTACTACTACTACTGCACCATTACTACTTTTTCTTAAATTCGATCGAAAATGTTAGTCGATCGAAAATTTTAGGTTCATAGCTAATATCTTTCTATGGAGTGAGGACGTTTCAACAACAAAGCAGCTAAATTTGTCTTCTCTCTTAATACTGTCAAGATGGACGCCGTCTTGTGCTGAATAGTATTATTGTGCGCTTGTAGCTTGTGGGCCCCATATTTTGACCACCAGGTTTCCTCTGGGTAGAGGTTTGGTATTGTCAAGTAATATTTTCTCAGCTTTATGCAGGCCGTTTTCGGGGCCAAATTGGCAATATCAACGAAACTGATCTATTTGCCTTTATTATAAATCAAGCATTGGTCTGTTTCTTGAAAGAAATCAACGTCCGGTGCGGTTTTTTATGTTTCAAAGGTCAGAAAAAGCTCTGGACTGGCAACGGAGACCGCCTTGCCGAAGTGCCCCAGCCCCGGAGAGAATCGACGCAGATTCTATGAATGTCAAAATGGTCTCCATCACCGACTTCGCCTCAGAAACGTGACCCACCTATGCGGACCCACCAACACCCACGGGTTATTTCTCAGCCGTCTCTGACGTCCCAGCGGTGCTGAGACGGCTCCTGCTACTGATAGTCGGAGACATTGAGACAAATCCCGATGACAGTCATGCAGTGGAACTGCGACGGAATGTCCACGACGAAAGCCGAGATAGAACATTTTCTTTCAAAAACCCAACCAGCAGTGGTTCTTCTCCAAGAAACAAAACTTTCACCAAATAACTCGTTCCAAATCAGCAGTTACACCTTCTTTCCGAAAGCTAGAACCAATCGTGTTGTGACGGCCATATCATAAGATGAGGTTTAGCCAATCTTGTGAGAGACGGGGTTCGATACAGCCCTGATCCCGATACCATCTTAGATCAAAGCGACACTCATACCGAAGCACAACACATCAATATTCACCTTCCCAGTGCTTCATAACTTTTATGTGCCCCCAATCTCGAATGCCGAAGGCGATAATAGACAACCAAATTTTTAACCTGACGACATTTCTATCACTGAAGACACTTTCATTGTGGGAGACTTTATTGGACATTCCCCAATATGGGACTAAGAAGCAAACACCGATGTAGTTGGTAGGCTTATAGAAGACTGGCTGTTAAATAGTCCATTTATTGTTGCTAACAGTGGTGCGCCGACGCATACACACAGAAGGTCTGGCAGCTCCACTTCCCTCGACATCATCTTAGACTACATCATAACAAGTGGGCCGACAAAGTTCACTGGGTAGTCGGAGATTGTATGGGCTCAGACCACAAAGTTATATCTCTGCTGATAGAAATCGAAAACAAACCTAAAACGCAGAGGCGGCAGCGTGCCTCTTGGTCTATCCGAAAAGCGAATTGGGACTATATCGAACTTCTACAAACATTATTCTTTGCCGCTAAGTCTTATAATGACAAATCCAACTATGTGCACGAATCACAATTGTAATTCCGTACAAATATTCTTCAGGCCATAAAAAAAATCCATCTCAAAAGGTTCTCGTAAAAACGCAAAATCCTGGTGGTGTGATGAAGCATAGGAGGCGATAAGATAGCGTGAGGAGACAATAAGGCTAGCCGGAGTTAACGAAGAACACCACAAACAATGGACAGAAGCATCTCAAAACACCAGTATTGTGATACAAGAAACAAAAAGAAAAATGTGCCCCTTATTGTGATACAAGGAGCAAAAAGAAAAACGCGGCAGGAATTTGCTACAACATTTAATGCAAGCTCTGACGCCTCAAAAGTTTTCAATGTCATAAAAGCTATTGACAAAGGCCCAATTACCTATAATGGTGCTGCTCATATTCAACTCAACCATTAAGCAAAATGCTTACAACACCGAAGCAAACAGCAAAGAGCTTTGTCAAAGAATACAGTAAAGTTAGCCATCTACATTTCTCCAAAGAAGAAAGAGAAAGGCAAAAGTTTATGACCTACACCAGAAGCAAGGCTTTCTGCGAATGTTGACACAGTGAAGATTTAAAAGAAGGCAACCCTTCACTGGATATAATTCTGTGTGAACTAAAGCCAAAGAACTCTGCAGGTCCTGACGGCAATACCATGCTGAGACACCTGTCATTTTATGCTAAAACATCACTTCTGCTCTTACTAAACTTATCGTGGAAGTCCAAAACTGTTCCAAGTCTGTTGAAGAAGCCATCATCATCCCAATTCTTAGGAAAGGCAAAGACGAGTCTTCAGAAGATCACACCGGTTAATCAATTTAACACCCTCTGTATGCAAAACACTAGTAAGACTTATCAAAAAACAGACTGACCTATATCCTCGAAACAAGAAACATTATAAACTCTAGGCAAGCAGGATTCAGAACCCTCAGATCAACAGAAGATC
>BMAT01011855.1:69772-87279 GCA_019649035.1 Elysia marginata | reverse complement strand
AAAAAAAAAAAACCTAGCAAGCAAACAAAACAACCATTTGCGGCATAATAAGAACACTGAAATAGACAAAAAAAAACAACAAACGTAAGTAGGAAGGAATCATGCAAATTAGAAAACCATGCCTCCTCAAATTACAATTGAATCCTTTTACACTTGAATTAAAACTGGTTTAAACAAAGTTTCAGTTATAGTGATTTAGAGAGTGAAAAATTCTTTAAGCATTGAAATCAATGATGATTTAACCCTGTATTTTGGTTTATCCAATTCCATTTAAAAGGTATTCTACAGCAAATTTAGATACAAAATAGAGATATATACCAAGTGAAATAATTCTTTAAAGATTACAAAGTTGTCAAGCAATTGGTTCAATAATAAGACAATTTTTAATTTAAAAAAAAATGTGTTTTAAAAAGATTCTATTGATTTTTTTCTAAATAGCCTATAAAAAATTGTAACAAATCATACTATAATTTACTCTGAAACTGGCACTTTCAAATTATTTGTACCTTTGAGTTTACAAGAAATTGATTTCTGTAAGATACTTTGTGGAGCTAAAAGTAAATATCATTGCTATAAAGTCACAACATTCTTGAATACCCATGCCAAATCACTTTTAACAGTGAAAATAGGATATTTTAGTATAGATTTTTTACGAGTGGAAAAAAACAACTTTCGATTGAAAAAGAAAAAGTAAAAATGTAAAATTTTAAATTTGTACACAAGTATTAGTAACATAGAACTAAACCAAATTAGCCATGAAATAAAATAAACAAACAAGAAAGGAGAACAGATAAGCGTTTCAAAAATGATTGAAGGATTCCCAGATGAATAGCAAATATGCCATGAGACCTCATACACAACGCCAAATCAGAAGTATTGAAATCCCACTTACAGTTACACTTAGACTTAGAGGAAACCAAGTGTATTTTCAGTCCTCTTTTACTCAGTAAAATCTGCCCGATGACATTATTTTTTGCTGAATGGATTTTGCAATTTTTAAAAAATCATGTTCTTTCCTTTCTTTTTTTCTACTATTCTAGGATTACAAAAAACACTCACATTTTACACATTAAATATGTTTTTCGTGCAGCGTCATAATGTCATTTTTCTTTTACTGCAACAATTCTAATATATGACACACTAGGACTGCATTTAAGCAGGTGATGGAAATAGAAGTGCACGGACAGACTGTTACTATGAGGCAAATAGGAAGTTGAAAAGACCTTGGCCAGTAAAGGCATATGAGAACTGAGACTCAATCCTGAAGACACAGTCATGTGATCCAGTTTTTTTTTTAAGAAAAACAGAGAGGGAACTATTAATGAATAGCAATCAGAAGTGAGTGATATGCACTTTATTCCAATAACGCCCAGCACAAAAATCAGGCACTTGACCAGGAAAACAGAAAATCCCCAAAGTCCTAGAGAAATCTTTTTGAAAAATTGAAACTTGCAAAGTGCATTTGTCTTGCATTCTATCCAAATGAGTCAAAAAGTTGCAAGGTCTAGTTTTGAGATATAGGCTTTCATAATTTTTTTTAGCATTAAAACCATTTCTGAACGGTTTTTACACCTAATTTAGCATGAAGTTTGACGTTTTATGTGTCTAATTTTGATTGGTATGGTTGCTAAGGACTTTACATCTTTATCATTGTCTTTGTATGAACTTAACACAATTTACCCCCCTGCCAACTTCAGTCAGACGCATGGTATATATTTTCTGGGGTTTTTTTTGTCATTCAACATAGAGAAATTAAGGTTTTCTGTGATATCAATATCTTATTACTTTCAAGTTTCGACATAAGACTCATTTTGACTGGTTGAATGAGATTTAATCAAAATAAGATTCTTACTTTGGAATATGATATTCAGAAATATTTTTTTATTTCAAATGTTTGAATGCTAAAACTTTTTTTTTTAAGTTTGTGTTAAATATTTTAGAATATATGATAACAAAAAGAATGGTATCAGTCGCAAGTTAGATAATTCACAGTAGCAATTATTACAATAATAATTTGCATGAAAAGATGTGTAAGTTGTGCATAAGAAAGCAATGTTTTATTCAAGCCATCAACATAAAGATTAGGAAGGTTGCGCAAGCAGGGTTAAACCAAAAGGGGGATTAACTCACCAAAAACCAGTTCCTCATTATGTTATGGTGTTAGTGTGTAAGAAAGCACCGTTGCTTAGAAAACAGACCCTCATGCTGTAGTGCCATCTACTAGTGTGCTTTCTGTCCAACTTACCGCAGGACTTTTACTATTGCTACTGTTCACTCTGTCACTTGTATTCAGACTCGGCGAAAAAGGATCCCAGCTATTCTCAGCCTGTTTGCCATGCAGGACCTCGGTAAAGCTGTCGTCAAAGGGATCATTGCCAAACTTCGCTTCTGCTTTAAAACCAGGCGTCAGGTGGACAGGCATTGTGAATGGATCAACAGCTCCTGTTGCTGTTGGCGCCTCATCTGTTTTGGATATCGTCACTTGAGTTTTTGTTTTTCCTGAAGGTGGAGGGATTGAGAACGGATCAGCAGCTTGTTTTCTTGGGCTCAGCACTGCTCTTGGCCTGCTTTTTGATTTAAGTAAAGAAAGCGAAGGAGAAAACGGATCAGCAGGATCTCTTGGCGCCGCTTTCGGTGACAAGTTCTCTGGTTCTCTCTGAAGTGTAGAAGTTTTATCACTCTCGCTTGACATATCCTTACTGAACAGCAATTCAGCTCTTTTGTCCGTTTTAGTAGCATTGTTCAAACTCTCAAGGGCACTAGAAAACAAATCGTCGTCATCAAACTTCACTTCAAAGTCTTTCTCGGCTGCTGCTTGACTAGGCAATAAAGCAGAATTTGATGGCTTATCTGATCTACCACTCAAATCGAACTGTCTGGTGGAAGCTGGAAAACTAGAAGAAGGACGAGGAGGTGGGGGAGGCGCAGACGCTGCATAGGATATATTAGGAAGTGGAGGTGGAGGTTCATCAGGGGAAGGAAGCATATCAGAGTTTTGAGCAGAAAGTCCTGTTGATAAGGCAAGATTTAAAGAAGGAGTATTTACATCATCAATATCACAGGTTTTGGAAGGTGATGCCCCATCAGCAGGCGTCCTCTTTGGTAAAGGAGGAGGCTTAGCTGAGGGTGGTTGATGTTGGGACTTTGAACTAAGTGAGGGAGAACTTGATGTTGAAGATATTGAAGATGAGGATGAAAAAGACGAATGGGAGAGTTTTGATGAGCGTGGTGAAGGGTGAGGAGGTGGTAATAACACAGGAGGAGACAATGTTGGCTTGTTCGCTTCTTTGGCAACCGGTATGACTGGTCTCTTTGGCACAGGAGGAGGGGTGTTGTCCGCAACACAGATAGGCTGCGCAGGGGGAGATGACTTAGGAGGCTCAGATAAAGTAGGAGGTATGTGGGAAGTATCAAATGGGTCTTCAGAATGGGAGGGTAAGAGGCCCCGTGTTTTATCACCGTCAGGGGAGTGGGAGGATCCAAAGGGTTCAGAATCAAACAGACTAGTGTTACCAACCTGTGCCTTCAATGCATTCATTGACTTTTTCTCAACCTTATTGGCCTTGGCAAACAAATCTTTTGGGCTGTCGCTACTACTGCCAGGTGTCTTTTTGATATCTAACAGATCCCCAAAGGGGTCATCCCTTAATTTTTTGGGTGCCTTATCTGCTGCATCTTCCCTCTGGGTGGAACCGTCATCCTTCCTCATTGGCTGCAGCAGGTTCGAGTCCTCTTTTGCCTCTCCAAAGAAGTTAGCTTGTTGTGGTGCAGCAGGCACCTGACCAAAGCCCATGCCAAAGGGGTTTGGAGCCATCCCTACCGCAGCTGGCTGCCCAAACCCTGGTTGACCCATGAACCCTGGGGCTCCGGCAGCCCCGGGAACGCCAGGTACCCCTGGAGCCCCTGGCATCATCCCTCGAGGTGGGGCTCCATAGAGCTGCTGAGGAGGAAAACCTCCACCTCCACCACCAAATGGATTGGAAGCAGGGAAGCCGCCTGCAGGGGGCACTGCTGGTCTTTGCTGGGCATTCATTGAGAATGGGTCGTTGGCAAAAGGATCAGTGGTGACTGGCAAGCCACTTGGGCCCTGAAAGATTGAAACGCAGCATTTTGCTTTTATATTCAAGTGTAAGTTTTTAAAAAAAAATCATTTCACAAAGAATGTTCTAATCACAAAGAAGACCTGGCAAACATAGAGAGAGAAAAGAAAAAATATTAAAGTGCAACTGTAAAGAATACAAGCATCCTTGAGAATATATATCAAATAATAAAAATACAAACCAGAAAAGATTTAATCTGGTTTTCTGTAGCAAGTCAAAAGAATAGATTTTCTCTTCTTTTTCACTATATCTTAAATAGACAAAAGTTGTCACATCTTTTCACAAAATTTTCATAATTTTATGAAGTATTTTACATTTGAAAGCTATGAAAAATGTCCTGTTCAAAACAGCAATGCCTTTGTAAGTAAAAATTGCCACAACTGACTCACTCAGCCTGGACACGAGACATACATTTTGCGTTGAAACTAAAACTCTTTTATTATTCTACTTTACTACAGCGCCCGATTTTTCTTGCAAACTCTTGAAACAGTGGTAATTAAGCTTTCATATTTTGAAATTAGGAATGCTGATAATTAACCCTAAAAACGTTGCCGACTGATCTACTCGGCCTTAATAAAGGGAAGTTCCTATTTTTAAAACCAACACTAAGGGAAATGTGATGCAAAAAATTAATTTGTAACACTTCTAGGGTTAAGCTTTCCATCCTATTCCAAGAGGATGTTACATAAAGGCCTAATGACTTACAAATCCAGGGGCCGCTCCAAAGCCTCCTGCCTGTCCAGGGAATGCTGTTCCTGGGAACGGCTGCATGCCACCAGGTTGCATGCCACCAGGCTGCATACCACCAGGCTGCATACCACCAGGCATTGAGGGAAAGGTGCTGGTTTGAAGCCCTGCCAAGTCTCCCAGAGCTGACGATGATGAACTAGTAGGGGCTGGAGGGGTACACGTGAATATAAAAAAATGAACAACAATGAGAAGAGAAACTATGGAACAGAACAAGAAAGGTCATATGACTCATCGTATCATGGTACATTGAAAGAAGAGCGGTGATCACGTTATGCCTTTATATAAAGAGCTACATTGGCTAGCAATTGAACAGTGCATTGATTACAAAGCAGCATCTATTGTATTCCAATGTTTAAATCTTCCAAATTATCCAACCTTTTTGAGCACTATGTTTTCACCTTACACTCCTACAAGGACTATAAGATCAGAAAAGAAGAATTCGCTTGCCAAATCTAGAACAAAATTGAAAACCTGTGGGGAACATAACTTTCACATTCCAGGCCCCTGATGTTTGAAACCACCTACCCTCCTTAGTCCAACAGTCGGAATCTTTGTCTACCTTTAAATCAGTTCTGAAGACGTATTTGTTTGAAAGTTCAGTCACTAGCAGAAATTAGGAACTCTAAATTTACAAATTGTCTCGTCTATGTTTTTGCACTTAATATAACCACTTTTATTTTTCAATTGCCTTTTCAATTCTCAATTGTCTAAGTTATCTATGTTTTTGGAAAAAAAAAATTGTGTAATTTTTTTTTTGTGAAGCGCTTTGAGACTTTATTTTATTGTAAAAGGCGCTGCATAAATTTAGATGATATTATTATTATAATTATCACTTACCCCTTGACAGGACACAGATCCCAAAGAAAAAACTTTTAATTTTTTTAACAGCTATGGTAGGAAACAGGTTTCTACAGGAATGAACAAAGCCACCTTATCTTTATGACTGTATAACTCAGTGTCAGAACTTCTGACTCCCTACCACATTCATGCTTAGTCAACTGTATTTTATTTTTTCACTGTATACTGCAAAATCCTTATTTCGCAAAAAGAGGTCATGTCAGCTGTCCTATCTAGTTGAGTTTGATTAGGGTTGAGTAAGTCTCAGTTTAAAATGTGCAACAGTAAGTTCTAATTATATGGACAATTATGAGACTTTTATTAATAACTACAAAAAATTCAAATGTTAATTTTTCATTTTAAAAATCATTGCGACTCGAACTCATTTTGCCCTACTGTTACACATGTGTAACTCGGCGTCAAAAATGTGTATCATGGATGTCAACTATGGAGAGATAATCACTCTGTATTCAATTCTGTACAAATCCATTATGAACATAAACATGATATATATATTGAAGAGATTTGGTACCTGCTGGAGTGTTGCTGGCTGCCGGCATACCCCAAGGGTCGGCAAACGGTGCACCTGGCCCCGCCATGCTCACCAGTGGGGAGGTTGGTGAAACAGGGGATGTTGGAGACTTGGGATCTTCTGCGATGGAGTCAAACTCCAAATTCTTGATCTGCTCAATTCCCTGCATACAATAACATACAGAAGTTGCTGTTAGATCATTTGACTTGGGCATGCGCAGAAAAAATATTCATAGATGGCTCACACACTAAGGTTTGAAGACTTATCTAGACAGTTATCAAATGTAAAGTAAAATAGACTATAACGGATCAATGGATAAAAAAAATGCAAACATAAAAGCTCTAGGCAGCAAATCTACAGTACTTCTAACTGCCTTCCGGAGCCCACTATATCTCTTTTTAAAGAACCAGAACTTTAGATCTTATCTCTGAAAACTTATCTTTTTGAAAATTTATTTCATGACCATTGATTTAGAATACTTAAGTCTGTCATTTTAATGTTGGATTACGCTCATGATATGCCTTTTCTACTTGAATTTTATCAGATGTGTCTTTTTTGTATAAGGTATGAAAAAAAAACGTTTTTGTCTTTTGCGCTTGCTTTCTGTCAAGCGCTTTGAGACTTCGCTCAGTTCTAAAAAGCGCTTTATAAATATAGTTATTATTATTATCATTATTATTTTTTTATTATTATTATAGCGGGGGCTCTAATCCTCATTACTAAACGCTTGTGCTGAGTATGAACTGAAATTATTTTTACTTTATGTGAACAGGTGAAATGCTCCTAATGTCAACCCTGTGAGCCCCAAATAAAAAAAAAAGCAACTGAATCAAAAGAAGTTAAATTTGTTAAATGCTGGGTGGAAAAAAGTTAAATTTATTAACTTTCAGGACATTTTAAAGCTGATAGGCTCCTTTGAAGCGAACAGCACACTTGGTCTTGGTTTATTCGCCTAGCACAAAAAAAACACACTCTCAATTTTAATGTGATCTTATCTTTGAATATGTGGTCATGCATTGTGTTCATGCTTAATATTGTGAGCTTAGAAGTACAATTTGTTATGTAGTCAGAAATGAATTGTTGGTGTTACAAAAAAAATCAACAAAAAGGCTTGCATGCTTAGTAATAGTTAATAAACCTTTTCAGAGCAATAAAACATCACAAGAAATTTATGCTATGCCAGTGTGTCACTTCGCCTAAAAGTTTAGCATGTGTTAAGTATAAAAATTCAATTTGTTGACACATGTCACAACAGAAAAATACTCCTGCTAACAAGGTAAAACTAGCTTTTTTTCCATAAATGTTCAGTATCTTACAAATACTGAGTAAAGGTGATTAAAAAATTGCAAATTTACTGTTAATTCACCTCAGATAAAAATCTATCTTACGGATTTAGAAAAATACATAGGTACAGTGCATGTTTACCCAAACTAATTGCAGATAATTGCGATAAAACCAGTTTCTAAGAGCACAGCAAATATTTCAGTGTTTATGATGGGAATGAGATAATAAGCATAATAGCTCTTACCAGCTGGATATATTTTGTTCTGCTTTTGTCAGTTATTATTACTATGAGCATGCCATTCAACACAGTATGAGTATACATGCATTTCACAGACACAATTTAACTGATTGACGCCCTTTTGGTTAGAAAGGTGCCTTTCAAGTTTCCTTTTTTTAAAAAAAATATCACCGAGAGATAAATGCTGGATAGAAAGAAAGCCCTTTGTCGCTTGCTCTTCCCATCAAAGCTAACCATGACAGAAAGACAGATGGGGGAAGAGAGAGAAAGAGACAAACAGACAGAAAGCCACTTAATTATTTGACAAAGGAGAGAGAAAAAAAGGACACAATGTATGGTTTAAAAAATGAGAGAGTATGTAAAAGAGAGAGCCGAGTGAGACAGGGGATATGGAGGACGAAAACAGGATGAAAATAAAATTAAAAAAAAGAAACAAGAGAGAAATTGCAGGGAAAAACTATGACACAATGTACAAAACATTTGTTGATATATGGTTGCTGAACCTTAAAAATTTGTTTAGCGGTAGTTCCCCTTAGGTACTGAGTAGTCTGTAAGCTCATATTCAGCACTTAAGGTTTTATTTGCTGAACTACCCATCCCTCAGAACAGGTTGGTGAGAAGTACACCTTTTTTTTACTTTCAAACACAAGAGAAGTTTATCATAAAAAAAGCCCTAGAGAGCAAAAACCTAGTGAGACAGGACATGTAAGGCAAGGGGAGACAAGGGAGATCACTGAGAAAAACCCACTTTAAGGATGTGTTCTGTCTGGTCCTCCAAATCCAGTAGGTTGGCCACTTGCTCTGCCTGGGGCTGGGGCTGCACTGGTGCATTGTTGGGTGGAACCTGTAGTTAGAATGATAGTGGTCGGGCCCGTATGGGTACACACAGTCGGCAACATGGGGGGGTTGGTCAAGGATTAGAGTGAGCTCCAGATGCATAGTGTTAGCATTAGCAGTGTAGATAGATGAATAAAGACATTAAGGGCCTACTGGGTTATTTTTTCACTCCTTTCCCTGAAACATAGGACAGTTTATACCATCCAGAATTGAACTTACATAATGAAATGTACTGTTTTATATTTGCACTGACATTATTGAAGCTACTGCCCTACAAAAAGACAAAGGGAACAGCAAGATAGGGCTAGGTTGGAATGGGGGGAAGAAGAGCTCAGAGACATTAAAAGAAAGAGGAAAGTGAGCCAGAGAGTTAGTGTATGCCCTATTTAAGCATAACTTACAACGATAACCAAGGTTTGAGTATTACAGAAGTAATGACCCCCAGCCTGGCAGTGTAATATCTATTGACTTAGGAGCAGCACTAGTAAAGTACCATATATAAAATTTGAACACATTTCAGATTTTTTTTAGTCCTCTTCAAGCTTATCTCCTGGCAATGCATATCTTAATAGCTTAAATTAAATTACTCTCTCCTAAACATTGAACAAATACGCAATACACAGCAAAGGAAAATAAATTCAATACTACTCATAAAATGAGGTTTCTATGACCAGTTGTTTTTGTTTTCTCAAACAAGAGATCCCTTTATTTTCATCCTAAGATTGGCACTTGCTAATTGTGTTATAAAGATATGAAAGCATCGCATGCTTCTCACACTACAAGATAGACCAATACAGAAAGTTCAGAAGAGTGCAGCTAATCATGCTATATAAATTCTTACTCTTACTGATATTGTTTAATGAATATCATCAAAGCATGCATCAAAAGAAATTGACTGGAAATGTTTTGTGTAGCTTATTTTTAATATCGTAAAAAAATATTTTTAAGCAAGAAATTAAAGCCTCTTTTTCTTTAAAAAAAAAATGAATTGCATCATCAGATAATAAGAAATACAACTGGTTTATTTTGGTGCTTTTTTCTAGATAAAAGAAGTTAAACTTTTATCAAAGACACATATGAAAAGCTTTCATTTTGCATGGTCTTCAATGAGATTAACCTTATCACTGTTAAATAAAATAGTTTTCATCTGCCAGTGGTATATATGCTAAGAAAGACAGGATGGGAGATAAAAATTGTCAGTTTCTAAATTTTGACTTGATCCTTCTTTTTTTTTTTTTGCTTAAAATTTGAATGGTTTAGTATGATGCTACATCAGCTTGGGATGGGTTTAGAATCTATAGATTTCATCTTTTATGGTTACTAGGTAAGCTTTGAAATCATCCCTCCATATTCTTTGATTTTGTTTTCAGTTATTTCAATGCTATGATACCCTTATTTTGAAAACAAGAGCTTAAAATTTAAAGAAACTACAGTTAAAAAGGCTCGTTTTATTCTAATGATTTCAAACTTTTCAAAAAGAATACAGAAAATCCTGTTACCATAACTGCTAAAAAAAAACTATCATTTTTTTCCAATTGAAATGACCCATATGCACTATGACATATGTCTCTCACTAAAATACTATTGCCTTAAAGCAAAGATATTCTTCCATTGATTCCTTCTAACCACACACGAAAAGAGGTTTTTGTACATATTAAGTTGAACAAACCCGAATTAAGCCAAATAGACAAACAATCATACAGTGGAGTCCTGTTAAGATAAACCCTGTTTAAAATAAACTTTTGGTTAATACATAATAAGCTTTTGCTCCCTTTTTTATCTTTTTCCTCATAATGTTACTAGATAAACTAAACTTTTTAGTCGGGCCCAGAGAGGTCTATCTTAACAGGACTCCATTGTGTAATTAAATTTAGACTAACTCAGCTATTCAGGATTCTTTATAATGCCTAAACTGGTGTAAACCACTAAAGCCATTACCTGATATATATTTTCCCCTTCAGCATTCGGACTCGTAAGGGGGGTCTGGAAAAGAACAAATAAAATGTTTCAATGATTAATCATTTTACATGGTCTTTGCTTCTGTTTTTCTCTCTGCCTAACCATCTGTCGTTTTTCACCTTCACTCTTGTTTCTGTTTATTCTATCTATTGTTTTAGCTCTGCTAGATTAGCCCGTTATGCTATTGTTTACTTACACATTAAAAGCACTGAAAGATTAGATATTTAGAGCCACAAAAAAAACAAGAGACATACAGACAAAATAAGACATAAAGGCGACAGGGGAGAGACAGAGAGAACCATATTAAATGATATGCAGACGAGGAAAAGATAGAGAGTAAAACTGAAAGAAAGCCAAACACAAAGAGCAAGAAACATAGAGAAGTTCATACTCTTTACTACTGAGTCAACATAAAGGCTGCATATTGAAAATAGTCCACACTGTGAGTGTGACAGATTTACTGTTAACATCAACAAAATCTTACAATTAATACTGAGGATTACGATAATAGGCCCAGTTGTTTTGATCACTATATTTTGATTAAAACATTTACCTTCATTCCTGGCTTAAGAAACTATACTACAACCCATAAAAACCCCAAAACAATGAAGGAACATAAACCGCATACCTGGCCAGTCCCCGAGGTCGACCCATTCCCCGGGGTCTGCGAGTTTCCCTCCTCACTGGGACTGGTGATATTGGCGGTTATGTCCCCTTGCTCCAGCTTCTGCTTGGCGTCTTCCATTTCTTTTTTCTTCATGTCATAGACTGCCTGGAACAGGTCTCGGATTGTGTAGACAAGTTGCTCCGCCTGTATCAAACACACACAGAAATTGAAAAAAGAATTAGGCCTACAATATCTTTACAGATTTTTCCAGAACAATTTCTTCTTCGTGTCATAGACTGCCTGAGGCAGGTTTGAGCTTACTATAAAGACACTTGGACGCAAAGAAATTTGAGAAAGAATCACATTTTTTTTCTTGACAAAATACAGGTATTGAGACTTTTTTCCTGCCTAGTTTGTAAATTGACATATAAGATTATTTACTCAAGGATTAGTAGATTGATTTGTTCATTGAAAAGATAATCAACCTGAAAACAATACATGTAGTTTTGTTATTGATCAGTAGCTAATTGATTGGTTCAGAGACTCTACTGTCTAGATTGCTGATACATAGCAACAAAAGTGAATGAATATGTTATCTATAGCAGACTGATGACATCATGAGTTTTGATTTAAACATAAAAAGCAATGGCAAGATAAATGAAGATATATCTAACGCTTTGCACTATTATTTCCCAATAATTTGAACTAGTATTTTAATTCACATAAAAGAATGTTTTTCAGGTATTCCATTGTGAAGCGAAAAAAATTGTAAAACAGGACTGTTAGCTATACCATTTTAGGCTTTTTGAGCTTGAAAATGTATAGAACTTTTAATCAATATTACAGGCATATAGCTAGAGGTTCCAAGAACCTCTTGATTTTGATGGCTACTCTATACAAAAACTTTCTGTTCCTTTGTTGTCTTATAGTCTACATACTAAAGATAACTATCTTGCATCTAACTTTCACAGGCACAAATTTTAATCTTGAACAAATTTTATGACACAGACGATTCTCCGCTCAAAAAATATAAATTTACTCATATGTGGCCAGATCTAACAAGTTGGGTATCAGAATCAGCTTATTTCCCTCTTTTTTTTCCCCTTGCTCCTTAATCATAATGAAAATACTTTAAACATCAAATACCTTTTGAGACGATTGTTGCAATTTCATACACATTCTAAAGGTTCAGAAAACTGCATTGTTCAAAATGCGTTAACACATGAATGTGGAATTGCAATATTATTAATACAACTTTGGTGCAAGCGCACACCACAAATAAAAAATTTTTTATAATAACTTACAGCTGCTGCTGTTTTAATAGCATAAAATTTGTGTGTGTCATCTGTCTCTCCATAGATGTAGCCAAAAGCTCTGCTGTCCGTTGTGTCGCGAGAAATGAAGGAGATCCGATGCACGGCATGTGAGTGAAGAACAGACTAGAAGAGAGAAAAAGTTTAAAATTAGCCATTTGAAAATTGAGCATTGTCAATTTACAAGTCCAAGGCAAAGAGAATAAAAGCAAGAGGTGGAGATGAATACAGAAAAGAAGGCAAATTGGTTGGGGGCGGGGGGAAGAGATATAATAAGTATGGACAGAAAGAAAGAGACTATCAATGAAATAAGCATAAACACGGGAGACATTGATAGAGAGAGCGAGTGAGAAAGAAAAAAAATGGGAGAGAGAAAGATACATATAAGAAAGAGCAAAATGCTGACAAGAAGAAAGTCATATCACGAAGGCCCAAAAATAATTACTGACTTTTCAAAATTTAAATCTGTACTTTAAACAAAGTAGAAATTGCCAGATACATTAATCATTTTTTTTAAAACAATATTTAGATCATTAAAATCAAACAAAAGTTTTTCATATTCTAGATTTATGGTTGCATGAAGTTTACAATATGAAGCATGAATTGCACACATTATATCCTTATCGTTTCACAAGAGACTTTAGAGGTAAGCTATAAAGTGATCATTTTAGGGGTTACTTATTTGAATTTTAAAAATGAGGCTTGATTCAATGTCTAAAAGTATGCATAATTTCAAAGACTTTCATAAAATCCTGCTTTTGCACAATTTTGAACTTAAGTAAAATAATAATTAAACACAAATTCAGAGGGTTAACTTCAATGTTTTTTAACATTCTACATATTAAGCTTCCATAACTACTCTTCCTTGCATTGGATTTCAATAGGCCAAAGCTGAAGAAAGAAATTTGTGGGAAGGTAACTTAACCAGCTTATCTAAAAATATTAGCAGAAACAAAACCTACAAAATCTATGCAATTGTAAAAGGGTTAAAACTCTAACAATGAAATAATATTCGGCTACAACAGCAATGGAAGCAAGCAAAGTCATGGTCAGAGAGAACAACACATAGGACGAACTACAACATATTATTTTAAATTTTAAAAGACAAAATCCCTTTTCTTTTAGAAAGAATGGTGTTTCATCGAGAATATTCTTGACACAGACAGTAACAATACATGCCTGTTAGTGTTAGGATTTACAAATACATGATAAAATTTTAGAGGAAAATGCATCCTTTTTGAAATTTTCAAAACGCTTTTGAAATTGTGTTATAAATACATGCTTGGTAAACTACCATAGTCCTACCCCATCTGCTTCCTGGGCAGAGTCTGCATTATCTTCTCCAGGCTTTGGACTCTTGGGATCATTCTTTTTCTTATTTTGCTTTTCTCCCTGCATGATAAAGGGAATATATTCAAAACGAGCTGGCATAATCAATAGTGCACACAACATAGGGCATTGGCTTTCCTTAGTCTTGCAAGGACAGGGAAGGGGAGGAATTGGGTTGGCAAGCAATAGGAGTGTGTACGACAGGAGGATTTGCATATCTTAACAAATGAATTGAATAGAGGTAATAATAATCATATCGTCTATAAATAACTTGACAATCATAGAACCATATTTTAAAATAAAAATGCTCTTTATCATTAAAAATAAAAAATAAAATTTAACTGTAAAATGTAATAAAGATAACTTTATTTCCATTGCACACTTAAAAGAGTTTCAATTAAGCTAATGCTCGAAATATCAAGATTTGAGTTTGAGTCATATGGACTTGACTGTATATTTTTAACTCTGAAATATTTTTTCAACTTTAGTCCTGAACGGACTGTTTAAGACTTTAAAAAAGTAAAACTCTCATAAAGGTCTCTTTTTAAAATAGATAAATGTTTGGTGGTCTAGGACAACCTGTTGCCATGGATAAAAGTGAGATATAAGCTTTTTTAATGCAGTTTAGGTAATCCCAGTCAAAGTTTTCAAGTTTTTGACCTTTTTTTTCACCCTTGGTGAAACTTACGCAATTTCTGAGCAATTTTAACCCATGTTTGGTGATAATTATGATTGGTTAATGTTTAAAATTTTGATTTTTATACAACCACTGTGATTTGCATTTAATCAGTTGCCTAGCTTTAAAGGCCATTTCCTCTGTTCCTTATTTTTCTACCCAGCAACATAGATCTAGAAAGAAATATCTCAGTTTAAAATTCAGATATTATTTAAAAAAGCAAAGTGCATTTTGCTAAGAAAAGAACGACGAATGCATAAATACCAAGAACTGAAAAACTTTAGATATGCAAGTTTGTTAGGTTTTTCTACAAATGCAGGTAACCAATGTTTTAAAGTAAATTGTCTTTTACTAAATACATAGGTAAAATGAAAATTAGTATAAAAAATAAATCCCTTTCTGGGGTGTTAGTTAAGTTACTACTTGTCTTAGTTTCTTGTGCATTCAATAATGGTTCTTCATTGATTAAAAAAAAACAAACAACTAATGCTAATATAAATCAGGATGAGTCACATTTGTAAAGAAATATAAAACAAAAGGCTTTGAAGAGAAAAACCTTATAGGTGTTTTTTTTTCACAGAAAAAAAAGGAGTGAAACCTCGGTCAGTCTAGCTCTTGTTACATTTACAAATCTATTGTTTATGTACACAAAATTGATATCAACATCATATGATACATAAGCTAAACATGACATATACACATTCATGACAACATGTATGAGCTTATAACAAAAAAAAACAAACTGTGTCAATTTTTTCTTTTTAATCTAATTTGCTCTTTCCTGCATATAAACTTCTGGACAAGCCTAAAACCAATTGTACGAATTTCACTTAATCCAACTTAAATTAAATGGAAAAATCTTATAAAGGACCCTGCAGCAAGGAATATGGCTCTAATTTCACAAGGTCTTTAGGTTACATCCTGGTCGCAACAGGAAAGCTTTAATAATAAAGCTGTACAGATAGAGCGCAAAGGAAATATTCTATAAAAAAAAATGTTATAAATTGAAAAAAAAAATATAATTTATTGAATTAACTGAACAGATACTGGCCAGAGTGCAATTTATTTCTAGTAAAAAGTAAAGGTAGTCCCATACTCGACATGAGCGTAGGGGAACAAGGAGCAGGGTCCTTGTTTTTCTAGGCACACGGCATAGTGAGGTAGTTTGCCATTGCTTTCCTCGCCGCCTTTACTTTCGCCGTGTCTTAAGAGACCTAGCTACCCATCAAGTGCTGGGTGGGCACAGGGGAGCAAATAAAATTTAGCCCGGACTGGGGATCGAACCCGGGACCTCTCAGATAGCGGTCAACCGCCCTACCGATTGCGCCACTGCTCACCCCTTTATTTCTAGTATGATGATAATAAATATCTCCACAATCTTGCCTTCTCTCTAAAACCATCTATGTGAAAGTAAAGGGACATAACTATATTAATGGCACAAACGCATCATTTAAACAGTTCAACCACCAAACTTGAGACTTCTGATTATTTTTTTTTCAACCAAAAACTAATGTCTGTTTTCTAGACTTCTAAGTGAACAAACAGGAAAGAATTCCTAAGTTTGTTTAGAATCACCTCAGAGATTACTTATCCGTCAGTGGTGAAGACCTAACATCTTTGACAAAAATTTCAAGACAGGTTTACATAGTAAAATAATTACAGGTGACAGGAAAGCTAATGTCTTTTAAAAACAAACTGACTTTCTTCTAACTCTTCGTTTCCACTTTTCAATATTACAGTATTGACATGCTCCAAGTTGTTAATACCAATCTTTTCAAACCAATCTGTAATGAGAATTTTTAATGTTGTTGCAAGGGTTGTAATCATAGAATAATTGTTCATGTTTTTTATATGTTTTGGTTAATGGGAAAGGCATGATACATTATCTTCTTATATGAGGAGACAGAAAGAAATCTTGAAATCTTGAGAGATTTTTTTGTATCCTCTACAATATTTTAAGGAATTTTTTTTAATATGAAAAACACTTTTAATGCAGAATTTCATACAGTTTATTTATGACTTCTTTCTTACCTCACAAAATGACTAGGAATTTTTTTGATATATTCTTTTGTCAGGCAAAAATTTTGTATCTTTAGCTGATTGAGTTTTAATTCTAACATTTTACAGTACTCAATTGACAGCTAATTAAACATCCAAACAAAATAAAGGAGTGCAAACCAAATGATTCAAATAACGATACGGTCAAAACAATATGAGGAGATGGTGAACAGGTAGGCTAGTATTGCAGGTGAAAGAATGCAAGAATTATAGAAATTGCCTCTTACCAAAGAGATGGCATCCACAATTTTTAACCCTTCTAGCGTCACATTGACAAAGATTTTCTGTTTGTGCTCTCCTGATACTCGTACAGAATTCTTCAGCTTTAGGAGGGCATCTTGGCACATCTGGTCACCACGGGCCTCTGGAACATCCTCAACACCAATCAATTTGGCCTTGAAGCTCAGACCATTGCCTTCGAAACGACTGACGTCAACTTCATCTGTTTGATAGAAGTTTAAGAGGAAAAAAAAGACAATTAATCTGATGTCTGAAAAAAATGAACAAGAAAATTTCAGCAGCACTGCCTTGGACAATCCCAGTGCTATATCTGCAGTGTAAACCATATGGAAGATACTGCACTTCGATTATCCCAGCAGTGCATATTACATGAGTATAATTATAAAAATATAAGTTTTATAAAGGTTTAGCTTTTTACTGAAAACCAACATCATGACCACAACTTTTTATAGGCCTAACACTGTTGCCACCAATATCATTATGATTGCCATTTGATTTTTTTTGGCTCCCATTTTTCTATCAAAAGTTATCCAATGTTTTCTTCCATATTTACTTTAAATAGCGAAATTGTTATTGTTATTGTAACACTAAGACCTTCCATGTTTACTTTAAATACGACATTGTTATTGTTATTGTAACACTAAGACAATGTTTTAAAGCATGCTACTATGTTCATGAGGTTACAAGTAATAAAATCACTTTAGTCACATGGAGAATACACCCGGCCCTAAAAGCAGTTGAGACTTG
>BMAT01011855.1:12566-22994 GCA_019649035.1 Elysia marginata | reverse complement strand
AAAAAAAAAAAAACCACGAACGTCCAGTAATTACCGAAAGAGGAACTGTGCACAAACAAAGCATAATTGTGGAGAAAAACTTTATTTCGGTTTAAGTTCTTTTGACGATACGAGTCATGGTTTTCATCATGGGTGCATAGCCCTTTAAATAGAAGAAATAGTTTACTCAGGCACCTGTGCGAAGTTTGTTTTGCTCAATCCAATGATACAACAGCTTAGGCGAGGTCCTTCATTCTCATTGGCTGGGGTGGCAGCGTCGCCTCCATTGTCTTGTTCCCCTCTAACAGAAGAGAGCTGTGGGGGAAAAGAAACATAAATCTCGAGTTTTCAGAAACAACACCATCTATTTGAAATGGTTGAAAAGTTTATGCGAATGAGCAATAGCGGTGATGGTATAAAGTGAAAAGGCCCCAAAAATACTTGCATTCGGTGTGATTTAATATAGGTTCATAAGTTATACTAGTTAGAAGGTTTAACATCCACAACCTTGACATTCACAGATACAAAAGCCAATTCTATGCATAGACAGAGACCGTCCCAATGACAGAATTGCAAGCCCAAATGTAAACAAACTCGCTCGCAAATATTATTTTGATCGATTTCTTCCAATTTTCGGTATGAGTTAGAACTTAACAAATCTCAAAAAATATTTTTGAAGAAGGCTACATGCTAGTGTTTAACATAGGGATTAAGAGATGTGTTCTGTTTAGGGCAATTTGTGTGGTATTTTAGCAGTCTCGGGTCCTACCTCTACATATGCAAAGACTCAAGATAAACATATCAAAACAATGTTTGGTCACTGCCACTAAGGTCATGAGTGCCAGTAGCTGTTACAAAAATTGAAGATTAAAGTTTGGTTGAGCCGGCCCAAAATCTAAGAAATCGATTTATTTGTATGCCTCGCGCCCAGGGCGAATGAGTCGGGAGTCGGTAAGTTTTGTTTTGAGAAAATGCCATTTAAAGAAATAGTTTTCCCCCTTTTTCTCTCTATTTTAGGAAAAAAAATTCTAATAATTATCTCCTTACACAAAGTATTGATAATTTAGTGAATTTTTTTTGACGTTTGAAAACTTACAGAAATTGCCTGTTCAAAAGAGCATCGTCTTTGAATGTTAAAATACCGTCATCTGACTCGTTCAGCTTGTGTGCGAGACATATTGTATATAACATAATTATTTTACACACATCTACTTTTTTCTGGTTATGTCATACGCTCAAGTGACATAGACTTCTGCAAATTCTTACTCAAGATCGATCCTGCTTTTTTTCCGGCCCACTGGCTTGTTTACTACGCTGATTTGGGTGAAAAGGCATCACCACTAACCCTATTGAGTCTCTGCACATTACGTAAATGTAGCGTCTCGCTATCAAAATGCCCGGCGCTCCCTGAAAGTAAACCCCTTTGTTCAATGAATCAAATGATGTAACCCTAACTTACGTAGATCTACATTGATCTTTAGCACAAAAGAGGTATACTCTAACTTCCTAAACTGTCGGCCATTTTGATAGCGAAATGCTTTTGCAATGTGCACAGCCTCCATACGTTTTGGACATAGTCGTTGATGAAGATGACACTTATATAGATCAAAGACTTAAGTTTTATTGCTATAAGGCTTCTAACATGCTAAGACATGAAATGCTCTTTATCTACTCAAGAGTATATTGATGACAACAACTGTATTCACTTTTCGACCGTTTCTAAATCAAACTGCACCAAATAGGACCTTCAGAAGCCTAACTTCTCTCCTTCTCATTCTTTATTTTCTCTTCCTGTTTTTACTTCTGACCAGCCCCTACGAGGCCGTTTCATGACCTTTAAAAATTTCGTTCGGAGTAGTTCCCTTGGGCAATGTCCGCAATTTGGAGTTTTTAGGCTAGATTCAGCTCTAGAGGATTTTGTAATAAACTACCCATGTCGACAGAGGAGCTCGCTGAGGGGCCCACTCTCTGAGCTTTCCAAACAAGCGAGGTTCGACCTAAAACAGTCCTATTAGGCCGTGATACCATTGATTAAATGAATAAATTTTATTATCTCACCACGACTGCCCGCCCAATGATAGAGTATTGGCCATAAAGTGAAGCTGCCGGATCGCGAATCGTGGTCACGATGCGGCCGTCTGGGGTCTGTTCGAGGTTGCTATAGTCACCAACATGCCTGAAAGAAGAGACAACCAATCATCGATATCATTTACAAATTTCTGCTCCGATAAATATATTCCTATAATTATGAGGCATCCTGGATAAATCAGGCACAAGTCGCCGAGTCCATTGTTGAGCTCTAGCCCAGTTTGAACAGGTTTTAAGTTGCGAGCCTTGTACTTTTTGTGTTGAACTTTGTATTTCTTTTTACTTCGAAATCGTTAGTGCAACGTCATTATGTGCGTGTGTGTGTGTTTGTATTGTTGGACTGTGAATGCATGTGTGAGCACCTAGTGCCTCGTTTGACGCTTTTTTTCCTTGTCGAACTACCTCTTTCCCTTACTGAATTCACTTCTATTGTTGATGTGTTAAGTAATTTTACTGTAAGAAACAGTCTTCTCTGAGACAGTCTCGGAGGAAGGATCTCACCAAGTAATAGGAGCTGTGGTATTGTAATAATTATTTCAAGTCAAGATCCAGTAGTGTTGAACCTGATAACTTGCATTTGCATAGACACTATAAACCTCTTCGAGGGCCATACTGTAAGTTGGGCGGAGTTTTAATCTAGTTTTTCAAGTTATAAATGATTTGCTGGCCCCGAGATTGTCACAGCCCACTCTTTGCTCTACTAGGCACATGCCGATCTATCTAGTCTATTACGCTGCTATTTTGCGTTACAAAATTGTGGATCAAAAGTATTAAGATTTCTGTGCGTGTCGAGAACGTCTCCCGGAAGTGCTACTGATCAGCAGCAGAAGCTCAACGGCCTGGATCACCCGGATAGCGAGTCAGTTTGCTGCTCACCTGTGGGACCAATTCAGCCATACGTCTTCTGTTCTGGTCAAGGGTCCTTCCTGACATCCTGGCATCCTCCTGACGCTACCTGGCTGCGGAGGGTCTGTATCGTCCTGCGTCCTTGCTCTGCTTGTCTGCAGGTTCTTGTGGTCATTTTGATGTCCTGATCTTCTTTGGCCACATGCGGTTACCCTGATCGCTTTGACCGTCCTGTGGTCGCCAGCCGGTCAGCCGGTCGTGAGGCCTCCACTCTACCAGTTCTTTCCTGGTCACGAAAGCCCTGGGTCCCAACGTTCCAGACGCACACATCTGCCTAAAACCCGTCAGGCCACGGGAGCGTCTAGCTCCCGACCGCTAGACTTCACGACCGTCACATTGTCGTCGTGGGGTACTCGCAGACGTAGCGGACAACAGAAACATCGCCGTTGGGTTTGAAGCCTATAAATATTCTACCTAGCTCCTATCGTATCGTATTTAGGCCAAACTGGGTGTCATTCTTTTACCTGGGCTTTTAGGGTTTGTTTTAACTTGTGTTCGTATATTTTCTGCATTGATTTGGTAATCCTTGTTGAGGTTGTTTCTTTGTTCTCTTAGTTTGAACTCTACTCTGCCTCTCTGTCTTTCCTTCACACTATATTCGTCATTAAAGTGATTACCTATACTCCTCTATTATTATCTTTTATAAAATATCTAGTTTTTGATAATAATTAATATATAAACTTTTGTTTTAGACTGTCAACCCTCTAACGAGTTCGTTATTTATTAAGATTTGTTTATTCTGTTCGTGATCGTCTAACCAAGTTTGTTTGAGCGAGAATTTGCCCTAACAAGTCCTTTCTACACAAAACATTGCTGTACAAGTAATTTGAAAAAAAAAATTTCTTGTAAAAGTTATCTCGTACAAATGGCTAAAGTTGTAATTTTTTCCGACAATATAATTAATAAAGTGTTATAATTTTAATGTAAAAAACCCTATGCGTCTAAACTTTGAGATGTGGCTTGTTTGATTTTTAGCCTGCGATAAGGAAGGGTCCACGTCATTAGAGCAGCAAAATATTAAGCAAAACCCTTGGCAAGAAAGTAGCGCACTAGAGCTTATTATTATTGCATACCGGTAGCTCAAGTCAAAGCTTGACAAAAGTGGTAGTAGAAAGAATAAGTGTGCATGATTCACGAGCCGCCCTGCATTGCAGCTGCATGTAATCGATTGGGCTGTAATAACTCATCACATCAAGTTTGCGTCAATAGCTTTCTCTAAGTTGGTGGCTCAGGTTTTATATCATAATAGCATTATTTATACTGAATGCATGTATCCATAAGTCGATCCCAACCCCGAATATTTGAACCTGCCTTTGGAAACAAATCTTCATCTACACTTTCTTCAATATACCAATTTTGATGGGTTCTTGGCTGAAGGCAGCCACTATGCTTGAAATATGTGAAATGATAGTGATTGATTGCCTAAAAGCAGTCGGGCTGTATTGCTCTGAAATGTGTTTAAACTTTCTCAGGTGTGTAGTAGCATTCTAGAGAAAATATATAAAGTCTTATCACTGCCTTCTTTCGTCTAAGACTATTATTATATACTTTTTTGTAACGTTGTTAAAGGACCAGCTGGTTTTGCATAGCTTGGGGCCACTATACCAACCTTGCTTCATCTTTGTTGGTTTCACTGTGCGTCTCTAGAGGGTCATAGTAACTTCCAGTAGACAAACATCCGCTAGTGTAGTCCCCATATTCGTGAACATGTAGTTCATACTTTTGGTTGCCGCTGCCTGCTGCGCTAGGTTGAAGTCCTGAGAGTTGCACCATTACGAGAAGATTCTCGTTCTCTTCGCTCTGCCAGAGATTAATGAGACATAGGCCTACTACAGGGAAATATTAAACTATACTGTGAACTCCATTTGACACAAATCCTTTTTACACTAATTTCTGCTTGACAGGCAGAGAAAAAATTTCCCTAATTTTCTTTTTTATTTACACCCTCTGTATCAATCAATATACCTTACCAAGAACAGCAATTTCAAGCTTTCAGCATAACACAAATAGATTTAGCAGTGATACCAGTCTATTCTTGAAAATTAAAAAATCATATCTATCGAAGCGCTATAATTTCACTGTTTTTTTTTTGGTTTGGGACATGAGCAGTTTATTGGGTGATTAGATTACTCTTAAAAGTTTCAGTGTTAGTGGTGGAAGCCTATTGTTATTCGATATAAAGAGAGGCCAATAACTGGCAGTATCAAGAGCACTTTCTTGTTTTGCCAATATGATGTTAAAATAACACAAACTCCATGTTTGGGCAGTCCTCAAAAACTGTGTTAACTTGATTCCACTGTAGTTCGTTTTGTATGAGTTCGGTTTATGTTTGTCTTTCTCACGCAAATAATTTCCGGCTAATAGCAAAAGGAAAAGACTAGCTTATGCGGCGCTGGCAAAAGCTACAAAATAATCCCTAACTTGGTGAGAAAAAGAAAACAACATTCGGAGCATAATTATTGATGAAGAGAAAAAGTAAGGTAATTTCTTTTCCGATTACTGGAGTGTCCACCATCCTTTAAAAGTTTTTACTTTTAGTTTGATAGGCAAAACTATGGTTATAATCTTCCTTCGCCAGGGTAAAACGATATTAAAAACTTAAACTTTTTTTTAAAAAAGTAAACGATGTATAAAACAACTTTACGATTTTCATGAATAATGTAATCAAATGAATGTTTTATGTTGAAATTAATAACAGTTTACCAATTTACCAGTCAAGTCTTGTTTTATTATGACACAAAAAGGCAATTGTTTTTTATTCTTTAGAAATAATTTAATGAAACAATAGAACTATGTAAGTGCTTTTTAATTCCTAATCTGTTTTGAAATAATTTCGTAATTTCTCTCTTCTACATAACGTACCGTTTACCCTGTGGTTTTTCTAACTTTTTACAGTCTTCATTGCCAATCACATCGTTTGTAATGTAACTGACGTACGAGCGTTTTTAATTCTTAAGAAAACAATAAACGTTGTACAAGTTTACACATCGAAGGAAAAAATTAACTTTAACTTTTGTTAAGTTCAGATAGATAGAGTGCGATATGTGTCTCACAGAAAGTAAAAAAAACATCAAAGAAAAAAATTAACTGCAATGTTTGTTAAATTTGTTTCGTCAAACTGTGCTAGGTGCCAGGAAGAAAGTTAAAATACCAAGGAAAAGATTAAACGTAACTTCTGTTAAGTCTTGACTGGTCAGACTGCGTTACGTACCTGAGAGAAGCGGACGGTACCTGTTATCTGCAAGGATGTCCCAGGCATCATAGTGCAGGTCGCGTACAGCGCCTCTGGTACAGAAAGGGATATTTTTTTGAAGAACATTTTTCTAGCCTCCCCCCCCCTTTCTCTCCTTCTCTAAGCCTCTCTCTCTCTCTCTTTCTCTCTCTCTATTATATCCCTCTTTATCTTCTCGTTTCTTATTCATCTTGATTTTTCAATTAGAGGCCGTGTAATAATATTAATACAAGCATAGGAGATAGTAAGAAATCAAGAGGGAGAGAGATAGAAAGAAGTAGAGAAATAATCTCCTTTTGTTAGTTGAGGTTGGCTTTTTAAAAAGTATTTCGGACGGTATAAAAAAAACCACCGAAATTTCAACAAGAATTGCACAGGCTAAGATCAATTTTCAGAACACGGACACAGTTTTGACCTACAGATTTTTTCCGTCGATTCAAAAGACCCATCTAATTCTTATGTATTGATGTGAGGCATGGACAATCTCAAAACAAATTCAAGCTAAACTAGAAGCTACAGAAATGTGGTTTCTTAGTAAAACGCTCAGAATCCCAGGGAGCGCAAAGAAATCATACTCTACAGTCTCGAAAGAAGAAAACAAACAAAGGGCATCAATTACAGCCTTACAAAAAACGCCAGGCATCTTTTCTTGGCCATGTGATGAGAAGAAAAAAAACTTGAACGTCTCATAAAAAGGGAAAGATTGATAGGAAAAGAATCAGGGGGAAGCAAAGGGAGAAAAAGACAACTCTATGGCTTGGGAGAGGACGAGGGGCTGAGACATTGACAACAACAAAGGATCGAGAGTTGTGGACGGACATGGTGGCCAACGCTGGGAAGCATAGCACTTGATTTTAATACATGTATTTCGTACTTCTCTGCTAGGCAGAGTTTGCATCGTCTTATAAAGCATCGTGAAAAAGAGGTCGGACACACGCTATTGAATCTTTTTTTTAAAACTACCGTTGTTTTTAAGAAGATTGACCATTTAACTGATAATGTTAGAGAAAGGAGATTATTTATTCACACTGTCCTCACCGGAGAAAACACCTTCTCGAACAATGCAACGATAGCAGTACCGAAACGAAACTACTTGCATGAAGGGTGCGCCACGCCAGAAGGCGTATAAAATACTGGGTAGCAGGACAAAAATGTATATATATATATATAAATTTATACATGTATTAGGGTATGGAATATTCCATTTAGATGTTTTGCCATTAGCTGGCCTCATTATCTCTGATAGCTTTAAAAGATCACCTTTGAAAATGAGTTGGTTGTAATTGAACATAGAGAGAGAGAGAGAGAGAGAGAGAGAGAGAGAGAGAGAGAGAGAGAGAGAGAGAGAGAGAACAGTTTTTTTACCTTTTAAGTTATCAAAATAATTAAATTAACTGAAATATCTAACTGCATCTGATACAACCAATAAGCTAACTGTTAAACAGAAAAAAAAGTAAAATACAAACAAGACCTCATTTAAGATTTTTTTACGAGGCAGATTAGAATGTTTGAGTTCGACTTACCACACACACATAAAGAAGCACCAAAAAGGAAGACGACTGTCCTCAACATGTTGAGCAATGACGTACTAGTTCAAATACTACAATAGTCTGGATTACACAATTTGGCTGAGAGCAAACAAACACAGCTCTCAAACCACCTTTCGATAAAACTGTTTTAGAAGAATAATAAAACACTGTATGTGTATGTATGAGTTCTAGTTACATGTATTTTATTGCTGATGTTTTAATAAAAAAAGGATGCCACGCAAGTGACACGTGGTGAGATATCTATACTTTCTTTTTTTTTGCTTAGCTAGCCCTGCTTTGAATGCAGGTGTTAAGCACGACTCTCTGTAGGCCGATTTGACGGCAACTTGTTAAAGCAAAAGAGCGAATACCCAGTTGTGCATATCACAAATTCAAGAATTGCCTGCAGCTGGGTACTCAAATTACAGGTGGGTGGACTGTGGGAAAGTTAGAGGAAATTGCTTTCCCAGGACAATTGCAACATGGCATGGTTGGAAATCGAATCCCCATCTCCAGATCTCGAGACCAACGCGCTAACCACACTGCCACGCTGGCTCCGTTCTGACCTATACCTACATCACAAATTGGGAAACCCTCGCCACAATTCGGAAAACACGAATCTGTTCCGCCTTCATTTTTTGCATTTTGCGCACCCCTTTGTGTTACACGATAGGAAAAACCTTCCCTTGACTTTCCGGTCCTGACTCTCTGGTTGCACCTGTTGGGATGGTAATGTATTTACGGCGTATCTGCTTTCAGTGAGTTAAAACTGCTACCGGAACCTTTAAATCAGATTGAAAAAAATATCCAGAAAATAATTTCAGTTCTAGTGCTATTTTGGTAAGGTCTTTAAAAGCAGATAAACAGGTGGGGTGGGGTATACTTTATTCTCTATTCATTAGAAAGCAATTGTATGACACTCTTGTGTAGGTGCGTCTCGCTTAACGCGCTAAGCGTTCCCTTCGATCATTTAACCCTAATCAAATAGTTAAGAAGCAGGTATGCAACGAGTCGGTAAGGGTGGCAAGTCTTTAGATTTACTGCCTTGAACTTTGATGTGTTTAGTCTAACAAGTCCAAAATAAAGTGTTTAAAATCTCTCTAGCGAAATGCCAACAGATGTCATTTCCTACAAAAAGCGCACTGATAGTCAAAATAAAAGAAACAATTAAAATTCACTGTCTAAAGATAAAATTTGACTTGAATTTTATCTTACCTTATGTTGATTATTCATGATATCTTTTACCTCATGAACAACCATAAATTGATTTTGCGAATAATAGTTGAAAGTGCATTAGTTAATTCCTTAATCCATCCACTGTGGTTTACACTTTAAAATGTCTTAATTTTTCTCGAAACATTTTTACACTGGTCCTAATCTTTCAATTGGGGCGTAAATCATCTTAAATAGTCTTTAAAAAAGCTTTTCAACGGTATATAAATAAGTGTCTACCTGCCATAATTCCATAAGTAGATCGGATGGTTTTTAGGGATATTACCTAATTTAACAAAATTAACTTTAAGTAAAATTTGCACAGGGTTTCGCGTAAAAAAGGTAACCGGCCCTTAAGTTTTGGAGCATTTAAAAATAAAAATTTCAACTATTTTTGTTTTATGAACACTTTTTCTTATCATGTCATTTGATACAAGTCCTTAACGGTATCTTTAAAATAATGCAATTGTACAAATTCTCGTTTAAACGGAACTAGAAACAGATGGACAAGGTGCCGTAAAATAACGTGAACCAAATTGATAACATGTAATATGTGCATATACAACGTTTCGCGTGGTTGCTTGATATTTTCAGTTTTCTTATTATTTTTTATTGTTTGTTCAATTTTTGGACGAATGCCCAACACACTGTGGCTTTTATAACCTTCTAACAAACACAAAGGTGATTATATCAAAGAAAATCGAGTATTCAATAAAACCTGCAGTCAGCTAAGTGAAGTTCTATAAGTTACCTATTTCAATAGTTTCATAAACAGATGTCGTTAAGAAATGTGGGTCATAATCACGTGTAAAATACTGAAAAGTAAATTGAGCTTTATGTCGGTATATCCTTTTTTTAAATGTTGCGAGGCAAACAGCGTTCTCGGCTATAGTGGATGTAACTTTATACAAGTTCTAAAAAGCAAGACCACAGCAAGATTATACTCTTAACATGCAAAAAGTAGTCAGTTTTTTACATTTTGTTTCACATATTATTTTACAAAACATAATTATAGCACATGCAGACCCAGACGTCAGTGGTACAAAAGAATGAACTGGCAACCAGCTCTACACCAACATCAAGCTAGCCCAGGATCATGTGACTTGGAGAAGCGTGGAAAGTCGACCCCAGATTGACCCTTCAACAGTCGGGATAACAACAAAAACAATAATAAAAAAAAGTGATACATACCTAAATCATACAAACATGTGGATATGGTGTAAGCAATGTTTATCACTTTATACAAAAAGCTTAACTGAGCATCCTATACTTCATAGTGGTTTTTATGAAAAAAATATACTGACCGCCAAAAGAAACGCAATATCGAATCTTCAATGTATATTACTGAAAACTGCAAGGGATCAAATGAGACATGTGATACATCATTTTAAAGGTTAATTATTGCTGTTTCAACGTAAAATAACGCCACGTTCACAGTGGCCTCTGAGGACGAGGAAATTAGATTAAAACAACATACCCTCG
>BMAT01011849.1:2946-16582 GCA_019649035.1 Elysia marginata | reverse complement strand
CGTCTTTTGCTTGCACATCAAGCTGTAATGAACGTCTTTTGCTTGCAAAAAGAGCTAAATGAACGTCTTTTGCTCGCACATCAAGCTATAATGAACGTCTTTTGCTTGCACAACAAGCTGTGAGGCATGTCTTTTGCTTCCACAACAAGCTATAGTGCATGGCTTTTGATTGCACAAAAAGCTATAGTGCACGTCTTTTGCTTCCACAACAAGCTATAGTGCACATCTTTTGCTTCCACAGCAAGCTATAGTGCATATGAATATATTGATAACATGTAACAAAAATATCATACATGTTTGTTAAGTCTATAATATTCAGTGTCTTTATTTTTGTAATATCAAGTTTATAGACCTAAGTAATCTACTTTTGTTAGTTCCACGACAAGCCAGCAATTAAAGAGCAATTTCAATTTATATGCGAATTAAATTAGCGTTTCCAATGATGTATTTTTTGTCTTCAACGCCTATACATATACATAGAAAAACAGAAATAACAATAATTTGAGATTTTTTTATCCAAAAGAGTATGAATGTGTTTCTAGTCATTCTAACTGCTGAAATAAAGAGCAGAAAAAGAAAATTACCAATGCGCGAATTTTTATTGAGTTAAAATAACTGGAAATAAAAAAAAAACGGCTGTGTAAATCAGGTTAAAAAGTCCAGATCGAACGCCAAGTCTAGGCTTTCTGCTAGGCACAGATAGAGAGTCTGTCGCATCCAGTACAAAAAAGAAATAAACCAGGTAAGTTGTTCATCCCAAATTAGTTTAAAAATCTGATTTAAACATTCGTTGCAGATTCCATCAAAATTAAGAACACATCAAACACAATTAAGTTCAAGAACTCAAACAGGCTGCGCTAAAATATGAATTTGATGCTACCTAAACATGGCATTTTTTGTTTCACGTACGCCTTTGTTGATATCTCCGTAGCCACTTACCACCAACGTGTTGCTAGGTAGGCTAGTTCTTAAGTCATTTGTTGCAGAGTAAGATAAATGGTGCAATTTTTAAATAGTAACAGGCGTTTATAAGCATAGAAAATTTACAAAAAGGGAGAATACACTGGATCTCACCGAAATACAATGAGATTTTCTCCTTCAAATCAAATCAAAACGTGGTGAAGAGAGTAAGTATGCACAGTTTTGTGCTAAAAAGAGGTAGACGCTTGGAAAACATGTACACAAATGTTACTGATGTCTAATTTTCTAGCTTATTTTCCCATTATTTTATCAATAAAAGTGAAACTAATACTACGTTGGTAGAGTAAGTTTGTTTTCACGCTTAGGAAAACAATTAAAACCTGAACTGAGAGGGACGCTAAACTGTTGGTGCCTTAAAGGGTAAGAGAGGTGAGAATTGATCATCTTGATATCGTTAAATCGTTTGTCGTGTGACATGGCCTCGGAAATCGAACTTTAGTTATGAAAGGATAAGCTTTCTATTCATTAGTTTTGCCAACTGATTCTGCGAAAGAGAAAATAAAAGGGGCAGATAGATAGACAGAGAGATAGAGAAAGAAGAGAGGGAGAGACAGACAGACAGACAGACAGAGACAGAGACAAGGAGAGAGAAAAAGAGAGAGAGAGAGAGAGAGAGAGAGAGAGAGAGAGAGAGAGAGCGGTTTGCAGATAGAAAAGAAAAGAGTGAAAAGGCTGCCGAAAGGAGGAGAGGAAAAGTTTCAATCAGACAGGTTTTGCAACGATAATTCAAGTTAATGCCCATGTATAACATACGGCTTATCGATGTAAAAACTACATGGTATTTTAAAAGTATTCAAATGAATATTTCTCTAACCTTATTTGTGTGAGTATTAAAATGTTCCTTTGAAGGAGATGCTCTCACCGAAGTTTATAGAACCCGGTTGGACAGAAATAGCATGCCACTGTAGTGCACAAAAAGGACTAAGCATTGGCATTCGCATTCAAGTTGCTACTGGGAAGAAGACACAGCGATTTAACGCATAACAAGGTATTATAAAATTATGTATTATGAGATTTCAACAAGTAGCAGAACTCGTCTGGTGCCTATCCCATTATGATTTACCTACTAATGCTAACACATATCGATTGCTGTGCTGACATTTTGTTTATATAAAGATATATTTTACATAGGATTATCCGCTGAACCCTCAATGCAAATTTTTAAAAAATTTCGCGAAAGATTGATAAAGATTATGAGTTAGGCTCTGTCATTTTTGTAAATACTTTACAAAAGGAAAATAGCAGATCCAATAGAAACTCTTCTATGTAGGTCCAGATTGTAATAAATACTTAAGCGTACGTCTCGCATCCAATACGATTGGATCAAAAGTCGGAAATTCAAACGTGTATAATTTCTTCTTTTTCTTTTAATTTGTTAAAAACAACGAGATTTTTTAATATCTTTTTAATAAAACATTACCAATTTAGTGGATTATTTTACGCTTAGAAGCTTAAAAAATAGTTTTGTGAAAATAGCAACGTCTTAAGTGAAAACAGACATCTCACTCATTAACCCTTGACGCTGAAAATATTCAAGACAAAAGAGGCTACTCTTAGTTTACGTTCAATACGCTTCCATAATTTCATACTCCATATATAATTATACACCAAATGCACACAACTTTTTGGTGCTCGTCAAGCTTTTTAACTTATGAAATTTCCGGGAAACATACTTACCGCATAAAAGTAGACAGAGTACCAAAAAAGAAATTGATGCTCGAGACTTCCGTACAGAAATGGACAAAATGATTATTCTTAGAGTAAAAAAAATAAGTAACGAAAAAGGGAATCCTTTGGAAACAAAAAACAGGACATGTTAGACTGAAAAACAAAGAAAAAAAAACCACTTACAATAGTTAAAGAAGACTAGACCTAGATTGAGACTAAATACAATCTAGAATCTGGCGAATAGATCTAATTTAGATCTAGATGTAAATATTGACTAGATTTTCATGCATCTCTTATGAATCGAGTAACTTTTCATTCTTTGAAAAGTTTGCGTAATATGTATTTGGGTCTAGATCTTGATCTAGATCTAACTTTAAAAGATTTTCTGAAATGATAATCCAAAGGTAAACGACTTTAATAAAAAACAGTTTTATATAAATTTAGAACTCTAAAGTTAGAAAAGCTCAAAAGAGTGACAGATCAATATAATAAAACAATCCAGCTTAGTTAGGCTTTAATTAATGTAACCAAAGCATTCACTATCAGCGTAAACTAGGTTTCAACGCCGCATTAAAAATAGTCCAGATCTTATGTCTTATCGTTATAGTTATATTGCGTGATTTGTATTCAATCAGTTTTTCTAAGAAAATAACTCAATCTAGCAAACAGCTAGCACAATGTCAAGCTTTCATTTACAATTGATTCTTTTTTCAAGCAGTGCCATAAGTCCTATTTTTCTATGACCCTGTTACATTGTAGAAAGCATTATTATCTTACCGTGAAATTTTGTTTTAACTGATTATTTTTTTTCATTTGGTCTTCAATTTTAAGAACTATGGTACATCTAATACTCTTGGCAGCAAGATGCGTTTTTTTATTTAAAATGAAAAAAAAAACCTACACTTAAGAAAAAAAGGAATTACCAGTTAAAGAATATGTCAACCTAAAAAAAATTGTAAAAGAAATAAATTTATAGTTCAATATGTTGTTTATCTTTGATGCTCCAGGATTTATCCTAGCCTGGTGATTACACTGTTATTTCTGGAAATGTTCAACGGCAAAGGTAAGCTATTGGTCTTTTTTCCGTTGTGTGTAGCCAAGAATAAATTCCTTTAAGATTTATCATTGAAAATACACACTTGTAAACTTAAGTCTTTAGACTACATTTGGCGCGTATAAAAGGAAGGGGGGTGGGGTGACTATAACCATTTCCGCTTTTCATCTCAGTTTTAGAGGCTAACCTACGAATTTGTAAGCCCTATACATTCCTTAACGTTCAGCACACTTTTCCAGGCTGATTTGCATCTTCAGAAGGCCTGCAAGGGCGCATCTACAAATTGTATTGTGACCAGTCAAATTGGGTCGGATGTCGGAATTTTAAATATGATGATACGCCTTTAAAAAATTTCTTTGAAATCCCGAGAGGCAATACACAGAATAGCACCTTGTAAAACAGTTTTAATTGAATTAATAAAAACTTGAATGGATACAGCTTGTTCTTTTTCAGTTCAAGAAATAGCTCGTTTTTTTTTTGTTCGTTTTTAGAAAGACTTTGAATGATCTAGACAAATGAATTATTTAGTTTTTAATTTTTGTTTTGCTTTTTTCCTAATGAATCAATGGCGTAAAAAAGATTAGGAATTGTCCAAAAACTCATGACTTATATCCGTTTTCCTAGCTTTTTGATTTCTTAAGAATTCTAGTTTCAATTATTATTATAGAAAACTATCTGAGTTTCAGCCACTCATCCCCCCCCCTCCCTTCCTTTTTTCCTTCAACCTTCCCCTACCACTGCAATCACCTCAGCGGTGAATCGTCCTAAGAAATGTAAACGCCTCCGATATGGCGCTAAATGCCAGCAAAGATGCCGATGTGACTACAGACGCACAGCATCCTGCGACAGGACGACAGGAAACTGTCTTTGCAAACCAGGATACACTGGCTCCAGATGCAACCGTGATGTCGACGAATGTTCAAGAAACAAGGGGTTAGTGGGTCAATACATTTATGTACGAGAGACCGGTTTGGGACTTTATGGTTAGGAGAGAAAAACATAGCTATAGAAAGTAATACGAGGCATCACAGAGTTTTGCACTAGATAGATCTATGTGGCCCAGCCTTAATGAAGCGTCGGGTTCAGACTCCCTTACTCAGGCAGGTGCCAAAGCACACACACTCTTCCCGAACTGGGCTGGCCAAACTGCGCTTACGTCCAACAAATTTACACCGATTCTGTGGCCTAGAGGTAAGACCCTCGCTCAGAGATCGGGAGGTGCGTGGTTCGATCCCCGGCCGAGTCAAACCAAGGACTTTAAAATTGGTATTAGCAGCTGATCCGCCTAGTGTCTGGCATCATGGATTTAGTGGTCAGAATAATGTGACTGCGTGTGGTGTATGCAAGCGCTCCTTACACCACAATGTGGCAGCACGCTTTCAATTGTCCCAAGCGCCGTCTCTGATATAACCTTGTAGTTGAAAGGAGACGTTAAAATTCAAACAACCGACCAACAAATTAACAGTTGTGGTTGTTGGACGTTCTGCTGTCTAGTTTTCGATAAGTATCATTTATACAACTCAAAGCAAAGGCAGCATAGAGAGAAAATCGAGCGTCAAAATAAATTTTTGTAAATATAAGACATGAATAAAGACGAGACAGAGTAGCTTTCTCTTCGGAAATGGTTAGATTGTTGTACTAGAATCCACAAAATGGAGAATATTATAGATTCTTCATACGGGAAAAAGCAAGGCTAATTGTGATTTGAGTGAGATCTTTTCCCATATATCTCGCGTCCAGAGCGAATTAATACAGACCTTTAGCACACGCACCGTGTCTCACTACGCGTACGTGAAAATCGGGAAAGTACTTTAAGCAGCAACGCGTGAGTATGACGCGAACGTCTGTGGGTCTATTTTTAGAAACTGGTCTCATTATTTTTATAGTTTCCTCAACCTACTTTCCCGATTTTCACGGACGCGTAACGAGACGCGGTGCGTGTGCTAAAGGTCTCTAGTCTCAACTCGGAAATTCTGTTTTCAACAAACTCTTTATAAAGATCTTTTTTTTTCTCTTTTTTTCTCTATATTTTAAATCAACAAACGTTTTAATTTCATTAAAAAAATATTGATAAATTTATATCTTCTTTTTCTACGTTTGGAAGCTACAATAATGCATTGTTCAAAACAGTAATGCTTTTGAAATATAACATTGACTCATTCACCCTGGAAGTGAGACATGTAAAAGAAACATGAGGCTACAGATACATGTAGTAGATGTTATTATAACTGCTCCACTAATTGAAGTAAAGAGATACAAAATTTTCTCTAGATTGTACTATTCATAGCAAATACAATTAACCATTCCTTTCAAACCTCACAAGCACATTTCAAACACTTTCTCTTACTGTAATACTTGCACACACAACCAATGCTTCCTAATCTGTTTTCAACGATCTTGGCCAGAGTATCTTTTAAAAATAACACGCAAAATATTTTAGTAGGTATGCAGAAAAATAGAGGCATTTAAAGTGATATGAATACTTTGATAAAATAAAACTCTTAATTTTCATTTAAGTGTCCGTATATTTTAGTTATCATTGGCAGTAAAGACAAGCAAAAAAAACCAACAACTATGTTTAAAAGTTAATTGTTTACTAACTTACTATTGGAGTAGAAAGTAAATAGTGGAGGCAGCCACTGCGCAACCAAATGATTGAAAGAATTTTAAGGCGTGAAATAGCAGCTGAGAGAAGTAGGCTTTGAGAAGAAATGCCCGGCATATGCCTGCCTTTAGTATGATTCGAACCTTTGACTTAAAGAAGCTTCGGCACCAACCGTTTTGCCACTGAGAGAAACGTAGCTTATACCATGGTCGCCTCTAAGCTTTTTAGAAGAAAGAAGCTTCATAGCGAAGGTCCTTGCTTAGCCTCTTAAAGCGACTTAAAAACTAAAATAAGAAGATTCAAGTCGCACCAATGGCACCCATTGTGTAAGCTTATATACTGAAGGTTAAATAGACTCATTCAAAATACATTATGTAAGTTCGGGTTAAAGGTTAGTCTTAATCACTTTAATTTTTCGATCTGTTACAAAGGATAAGAGAGCAGAACACCCTAACATGTGACCTAAAACTACATTCCTTGTTTCCAACTATCCCAGATTGTGTCAGCAGAGGTTTCAGTACTGCAGGAATATTCCTGGTTCATACCAATGCGCATGTCAAAACGGATACACACAGAGGCGGAAGAAAGGAAAGTGTTATCGTGAGTCAGACTGTTTACATTTCCATGGCAACGCTTAATGCTAATGGAACCCTCCTTAATTTTAATACAATGGTGTAATATTATTATTATCGGGTATTTTTTTTTTAAGAAATACAAATTAGAAGTGTTTCTCGGGTGAAAACAGTGCTGCAGTTTCACATTTTTCAAACTTGTGTATATACGTTTCTTTCATGCATGGACACAAAGATAAGTAATAAGAGATATTGGATAAGGATTTATAGAGACATGCATCGAAGAAAGAGACAAAAGGGAGAGATAGACAGAGATAGAGAGACAGAGAGAAACAGACAGACAGACAGAAAGACAGGCAGAGTCAGAGACAGAGAAATTCAACCATGTTTTCTAAGACACAGTTGGTCTATCTCCTGAATTTGACAGCTTCTTGGGCCTATTTTTCAACTAGCATGTTATCCTGAAGCAGAGAGCTGTTTCGAGGTGTTAAAGTTTTTTTTATCTATATTGGGTCTGGAGGTTGAAAATCATTTCTCTTCCCGCCCTTGGTTTGCTTTTACAAGTCAAAAAATGAAACAAAGAGGAAGAGAGAGAGGGTGAGAGAGAGACAGAGAGAGACAGAGAGAAAGAGAGAGAAAGAGAGAGAGATGGAGAGAGACAGACAGAGGCAGAATGTAACAGTATTTAGACAGAGACAGAGACAGAGAGAGAGAGAAAGAGAGAGAGAGAGAGAGAGAGAGAGAGAGAGAGAGAGAGAGAGAGAGAAGTAGAAGAAAAAACCCTTAGAACGTTGAGAGAAATTCCCCATTGCAAGAAAGACATGCAATGCTCTTCTTAATGCTTGCCATTATACATGAAATAAAAAAATATGAGAAAAGAAAGGCTGGCACTACTGATATAGCATTAGAAATGTGATTGTCTGATGAGACAAGTTTTTGTGATAAATACGTTTAATAAGGTGTTTGTGTTTGCATCAATGGGGCTATTTCAGGACTAACCTCTCTTGTGTGTAAAACTAAAAAGATCGGCTCACCAGCGAACTCTTCTGCGGGCGAGTTTGTTTATTCGACTAACTCTAGTGCTGAATCTGAGCCTAAAAACTCACCATTGCACAAGAGAACTACTCTTAAAAATGTTTTAATGTTCATGGAACAGCCCCGTGCTGAAGCCCAGCCTATGAATTCTTATGATTTCATTTTCAACCACCCTCAGCATGTGCTGGTAATACAGGGGGAGCCGGGTGTGAGGACAGTTGCAACTGTAATGAGGAGAATACAGCCAGCTGCACTGCAGAGAAAGGTGAGCGAAACAGTCACGGTCTACAAATGTTTTTTTTTAAAGCAAAGCTTAACTAAGTAATATTTGCTAAACGCTAGTCACTTGTAAAAACAATATTAACAATAGCGAAAATACTACCCTCAGCAGCAATAATGATGATTATAATGATAGATATAATGATAAAAATAATGATAATAATATTAATAATACTAATAATAATAATAATAATAATAATAATAATAATAATAATAACATTATTATATAATAATCAATGTTATTTTGTTATAATTGTGGCTGGGGCTAGAGGGGATGATGCTGATTTTGCTTCTGTCTTCTGTTCTTGATAATGATGATGATGATTATGATGATGATGACTATGACATCGTTGTTGATGTTGATTCTGGTTTTTGTTGTTGTTGTTATTGTTGTTGATGATGATACCTTTTACTTCTCGACCATTTCCGACAGGCATCTGTGTCTGCAAGCAGGGCTGGGAAGGGAAGAGGTGTGAGCGATCTGTGGACGACTGTGTTGGAAACCCTTGCCAGGATCAGCCGTGTCGAGACGAGCACCGCAGCTATGTCTGCAAGTGTCCCCATGGGCAGTTCTATGTGAAGGGACTCTGCAAGAGTGAGTTTGTCACGGGAAACAGTCGTCCCCTGGTTAGGGGTGAACCCACTTTGCAGCAGCAAACTTAAACAATAAAAAACTAATGTCTCATTTGGGCAAGTTAGGTTGTTTGAATGTTAACGTCTCTTTTCAACTTCAAGGTTATATCACAGACGGCGCTTGGGACAACTGAAAGCGTGCTGCCGCACTGTGATGTAAGGAGCGCTTGCATACACCGCACCCAGACATATTATCCTGACACCGGGTCGGCTAGACTTAGCACTAAATCCATAATGCCAGACACTTGGCGGATAAGCTGCAAATACCCATTTTAAAGTCCTTGGTTCGATTCGGCCGGGATCGAACCCACACCTCCCGATCTCTGAGCGAGTTTCGTACCGCTAGGCCACAGAGCTGGTACGGTTTGGGCAAGAGGCGGCTTCAACATAATGAGTATACAAACGGTCGTGAAGTCTTCCATACGCAGGTGAACGACAGCAAGAGAGAGAGAGAGAAGATAACATAGATAGATGAAGCAAAGAATCAGTTCAAGGATGGTTCCATTGACCGGAACGTTTATCTCCGACGCATATACTTTGCTATACTGAGACTGCCTGCACTCCCTCTATGCCCCGGTACGCTATTTTTATATAAGACTTCAGCCAGTTAAATTGTCTTCATCACACATTTCTAATGCGGCCTCAACTTAAAATGAGTTATTCCCAGGGCCTGTAATCCAGAAGGGAAATGTCTTGATGTAGGGTAGGCCATATTCGATAAGGTTTTAAGTATCGCGGTGCCGCAAACGGCTTATCAACCTTTTTTAAAATAAAAAAGGTTGGTCCTTAGATGGCATTTGAAGAAACTCAATAAATATCATTAGTGCCGCAGTTGTACTTTTTTTAAAAACTTCAGTGTCGCGAATGGAAAGCTCCCCTGATTTTGTGCAAAAGAAGAAGTAAAGAAAGTGGAGAAAGGGGCATTAGGTCAAGAGCAAAGTCAGGGAGGGGTATCATTTTGTGCAAACACGAAGATTAAAAGGTAATTATTCTGGCTCAAGTATTTCTGATAATTTCCAGTGTAAGTTGATTTATGGAATACAGAAGTTTACTTTCTGTAGCTCTATCATTTATAGCGACGTCAAGGAACCTTAGATATGACTATCTAACACAATAACCGTCGTCTGATACAAAGCCTATGCTATGCTTGTTAAACCTTATATGCGAATATATTTATATATTTTATAATACTAATTGCTATTGACCGGAACTGGTCAGTTCACTAAAACAAAAATAAAAATTTTAACACAGTTCCTCCCACTGGCCCGTATGTGAGTTAAAGTGGAAGGTTTAGAAGGCTAGCGGGATCCAAGCAATCGCAAACTAAACACTAAACCGAATATAATAATCTCAAACTATACACTAAACCGCATATAGTAATCGCAAACTATACACTAAGTCGCATACAATAATCGCAAACTATACACTAAGTCGCATATAATAATCGCAAACTATACACTAAATCGCATATAATAATCGCAAACTATACACTACATCGCATATAATAATCGCAAACTATACACTAAACCGCATATAGTAATCGCAAACTATACACTACATCGCATATAATTATCACAAACTATTCACTAAACCGCATATGATAATCGCAAACTATAAACTTAACCGCATATAATAATTACAAACTGTACACTAAACCGCGTATAATAATCGCAAACTATACACTAAACCGCATATAATAATCGCAAACTATATACTAAACCGCGTATAATAATCGCAAACTATACACTGAATCGCATACAATAACCGCAAACTATACACTAAACCGCTTGTACCCAGACACAAGAATCTCAGCCTGGGTGCATTGAACATGGTCAGGTGATCTGAAACGGTGCAGAATCAAGTTTTCTAATAAATTCAGAGCAGTGCATCTATTACACTTCGTGTATCGACAGATACGAATTTGAAGCTCGGTATATGAAGCATACACTCAAATTCAGAAATTTGTTACATTTATTAATCATATTTACAGTCAAACACATCAATGGAGATTACATAAATCGCAGATATAGAACGAAAACAGTCAAAGCTTTGAGGTTGGGCGTCATAGCTGGAGATGCTCTAAATGAAGTAAGTCATGTATTAAACAGATTAAAGAAATTTTTTTAAAAAAAAAGTGTGTTTTATAAAACATCCAGATTAACTGCTACATCTGTCGCCTCCTTTTTTTCTGACAAATTTTTGTTTCGTTCCTCCAGGTGTGCATATCGCCATGACAACGAGCGACCCGCACCCGCGGCTTGGCGAGAGACTTGAGGTGTACATGCTGTATAGCCTGCCTCCAGACTATCTCAGACAACCTCGCCAACTTCCCGATATCAAACATCAGGTAGATACACGAAGATTGGTAAAGAGATTTCAACCAAAGACGTAGTGGAAGAGTGAGATTAAAACATTTCTGCTGGCCCGTCATGCCAATTTATGTGCTGACCTAGATCTCAGTAGGGTCACGTGAGTTTCGGGGAACACCAGGCTCTTCCGCTGTCCGTCTTGCAGATTGCGTACTTTTTTGTGTGGCACAGTAGAAAGAAATATTAAGCATATGATATTTATACTCAAAGCACTCTTGATAAAAAAAAATTCGTGACAACAGTGAGAACCACGTGCTACATATAGGTCAGAATAGTCCATGTGCTGACGTCTGTTTTGAAAATAGTTAGAAGATATTACCCTTAAAATGACATTGCGGTTGTCTGTTGCCTCTAAATAAAAAAAGAAATCTTTTGAAGTTTTTATCTAGCTCTACCGTATTTTAGTTACAGATGTTAAATTCATTATTTTATAGTTAGAAACGTATTTAAATATGACCCTAGGAATTTACATCTAGACTATAGGGAATGAGATTTCAACAAGAGTAGCGGAACTTTCCTGGTGTCTCTCCCCTGTCTTATGAATACAATCTTTTAAAATTCATTCGACAGATTTATTTTGAGGACAAACTTTTTTTAGCTCTATAGTTTTTTAGTTCTAGATGTGAAATCGTTTATAAAAGAAACTTACCAATTTTAGACCCTACAACCTAGGTTCAGACTACAATAACCACTATACTATTTTGGGGTTTTGTCTTCTAAAAAGGGACGTTACTCTTGTTTTACCTCTAATTTCATTCCCTATAGTAGTTTTAACAGTTGTCATCTAGAGCGATGGTGTTACCATTGTTTCACCTCTAATCCCATTCGCTATAAATGACTAATCTTCGTGTCATATTGGAGATTATCTCTTCCTTGCACAATACCATACCTTAACTTCGACTTTATACGTAAACCATTTTGCTTAATGAAACTTGTTATGAAATATTATAGGATTAATGATTTTATGCTTTCTTACAGGTATTTTCCTCTGTCCTGCATTTCGCTTGTTTAGGGTAAAAGATAAGATGAGAGCTTAAAAAAGAGATAAAAATGTTCTATCCAAAACTATTACTCAATTAAAAGTCCAATTAAAAAAACCGCATTCTTGTAGTAAAAATTCAATACCGGTACTGATATTAATATGCATACTACTAATTTTTTATATTGGAGGCCGATAAAATTTTCCATAATACTACATTTTTACTTGTCATATTAATCCCTCTAGAGGATAAACATTAACACTTGATATTTACTTTGTCTACTGTTCCACGCAAAATATTAATGTGTTCAAGTACACATCCCTATCGTAGGAGTGAAGTGAAATCGGCTAACACTGTGTTTGTTTGTTTCAGCTTTACGTGGACGATACACCCTACTGTGAGATGTCATTTCACGCATTCCACACCCGAGCATCCGGGCACGAGGTCTTTATCAAGAAATACAACGTATGTAGGCCTTTGTTGACAAAATGTGAAACCAATTTTGTATCATTAACACGCTCTCATTTAGCTTAAAACTTTTCTGCATTGACTTTTCATAGATATATAAATTTCTCGATTAACCTATTTCGGTCATCGCGTCAAAAGGTATGCCTATGTTGTTCCTGGAGCCCAAACATTTAAATATAATATCTCACCTTTATAATCAAATTTTGGTTCAAGGGCCTTTTCCAAATCATATACGAAAAAAGGCAAGGGGGTCAAAAGATTGTTTTATAAACAAAATGGTCTTTTTCTAACCTTTGAGGCTTGTGTTAGCATGAATAGTTAAAATGAATTTGAAAACTCATGAAATTTCCAGGCTTTATCTTACCCCTTTACTATTTACTGAATTCTCTAGCAACAGACCGGACAGAACTACCACTTCAACTTCTACTCCATCTACCTGATCGCAATGGAGAACGCCACCCTAACGACGTTGCGCGCGGTGCCTGCTAGTACAGAGTTTAAAGAGTTGTCTCTCATTGTAGATCTAAGACCCAGGGTGGACTTAGTGAACTTGTGCCTGCTAAACATGAGAGTGTCTAACACATCACACTGCCCGAAGCTGGAAGCGAAATGTAGATATCGTGAAAATATTCCTAATATTATGCGGCAGGTGAGTATAATTGTTAGTGGTTTTTTATACTTACATTACAAACTTAATACTAAGTATTACCTATTCAGATGAATAATTGATAAAAAAAATAAAACACATGCTTTCAGTAAAAAAATTGATAGAGTCATCATCATCATCATCATCATCATCATCATCAGCAGCAGCAGCAGCAGCAGCAGCAACAGCAGAGGCAGCAGCAGCAGTAGTAGAATAAGTAGCAGTAGGAGGAGGAGGACGAGGACGAGGAGTAACAGTAGTATTAGTATTAGTATTAGTATTAGTATTAGTATTAGTATTAGTAGTAGTAGTAGTAATAGTAGTAGTAGTTATTGTAGTAGTAGTA
>BMAT01011844.1:182857-198760 GCA_019649035.1 Elysia marginata | reverse complement strand
GAGAGAGAGAGAGAGAGAGAGAGAAAAGAATACTTCATAATAATGCATAGAAGGCAGGAGTATACTCCATTCATAAAGACCCCTCTATAAGCCAAAGAGAGTCGGCCTAGTTTCGATGTTGTTAGTGTTACTCTGAATGGCAATGGCCATGATCCCGCAACAAAATGCTGAATGAATGAATCATTGATTTTATGGATGACATCTCCGATAACATAGACCCCAACGAATGTAGGACTAGTAGAGTTAGTGTAAGCTAACGTTACGTGTAGGCGCCATGGGAACAATCGACGGAGTCATGGTGTGTCTTTTGGTAAGGTCTGTTGCTGTTGGGAATGTTAGGAGAGAAATGGGAGGGGCTAGGAGGGTTGGGCTCGTAGAAAATACTCTGGGTTGGTGTTTAACGAAAGAAGAAAGAGAGAAAAAGAGAGATAGAGATAGATAGATAGCGAGAGAGAGAGAGTGAAAGAGAGAGAGAGTTATTGAGGGAAGGAAAGGGAGAGAGGGTGTTCTAATAGGTGTGACAATCCACAATATGGCAAAATGCCCGATTTGGTTCCAATCGCGAGCTTAGCGATAATTGGTTCGTCCTCACTAGTGGTGCTGAATACTGCGGAAATTTCCCGTTCTGCATTATTGATGAAGGTCAGAGATCACATCTTATTAGGATGTTGTTGATGTAGGGCATAGAGATGGGCGGTTATTCGTAATTGGTCGTACAGGAATGTACTATTTTTGTTGATTTTTGGAATCCGGATTCGAACATCAAAAAGTCTTTATTCGCTCATAATGTCAAGGGATAAAGTCTCAGTCTGGCCGTGAAGAGGTGACCAGATCAAAACTCTCTTCTGACTTAAGCTTATTTATAATCTCAAAACTACATGCAGTAATTTAGGAAATGCTGATTTTAAATCAAATGCTTAACAAAAACCCTGTTTAGGCTGAACAAATACAATCAGAAAGATGTTAAGACAACGCCGTCTCAGTTTTTAAGAAGTGTATTAAAGAGTGTTCAGACAAATAACTATAGTCATAAAAACTAAAATTAAAAAGTAAGGTTCCAGGTTACGTTACAACAATGATGACATTGGGCCCAGACCTGTGATTGTTTTCAGCNNCCCCACACACACACACTCTTTGTTCAGAGCTCCCAGGGTCGAAAGATTGGTTCAAACGTCATTTCAAAAAGTTGTGGTGTTTAAATACCAGTACAAAATTTGGTACAACCGTGACATTTCCTAATGGTTAGGTTTACGGAAGGTTCGACTCATCCTCGTAGATACCGGGTACGCGTGCCGCTTATGGACTCTTATACCAGTATTATAGTAGTCGTTGGTCCCGCCCGTCCCGTTCGGACAGTAATCCTACACGAACCACAAATAAGTCCCCCCCCCCTTCCCCCTGATCCACATAAGTTCTATTACGCAAGGCTCGCTGATTGGGATAGCAGCTTCTCCATACTAGAGGGAGGAAATCATTCAAGTCCAGCGATCGCCATGTAAGACCAAGAGAAAAGTTCCCATCTGTGCTCGATGAAGCAAAAAGTGTGCAGTCAATTAGTAGTAAGGTCGATTGTATAATATAACTTTTGCCCATAAGGGATCGAGTTTACCGAAGATTCATAAAGATAAACATAAACTGAAATTTTTGAGAAAGGAAACTTTATTTAGTAAGGAAAATATTCCATCTCCAAGAGTATAGACGAAACAAGTAAGCTATCGGCTCCACGCCTCCATCAAACAAAAAGAATAAAAACTTATTAGGCACTTACATAAATAGGCCCACGACTTACTATAAAAGAAAAAAAATTTAAACAAAATATATCATGATGACATATAAAGATAGAAAGATAAAAAAAGGGTGCAGGAAGAAAATAAAAGTTCATCTAGAAATCTAGATATAGATCCATAGAACAGACCCCCAGTAAAAGGGGTGGATTCTAGGGGGAAAAGGGCTACAGAATCACGAAAGGTGTAGCGGAATTACATATGAAGAAATGGGGGAAGTGGTTGAATAGAAAGAAGCGAGAATTAAAATAAGAATAAAATAAAAACCTCGGGTTTGGTTTTAAATGTTTTTTGGTTTTGAGGGTCTTAGTAGTAAATAGAGGGAGGGAGACATACCCTTAGTGATCTCCTTTATGAGGCGAAAACGAAAGTGTAATAGATGACGAAGGCATGTAATAATGGCATAACACACAGCAGTAATCACAAAAAGTTATCACCACCATCGTCAATAGAAGAAAAGAGATTGAATTTCTTTTCCTTAAAATTTTGCATTAAAAAATAGGCGACCGAGGAAGTAGAACCCAGTAATTACACCCTCCTTAGGGTTGAGAGAATGAATTTATAATAGAAACCAATTAATAATAATCAAGGTTCAATAGTTTTATTAGACCAGAGGCCAATTAATCAATATAGAACAACATTCGATCTTCAAGTTCAGTTATCAAGTACAGTTATCAAGTATTAAATAAAAATTATCACTTAGATACGTACACGCTCGCGCTACGCAGCCGGAAAAATTCTCATTCACGTGACATTCTTTGTATACTCGTTCTCATTCACGTGACATTCTTTGTATACTCTTTAAACCATCGCGCACATACAGCAGATAATATTTTAAGTTCTTGCTGATTCTTAGTCTTAAAAAAATGACAAATGTAAACACGCTTGATGTCTCTGCAAGCTTCTCAGCAAACATCCTTGTCTACATTCTTTGAATTTACTGCATTCAATTAAACGAAGGCATTCATCTTCAACGATTCGACAGACGTTACATAATCTTTCATTCACAGGTACTCTTTGTGCCCCCACCTACCCCACTCAACATCAAAATGCATGGGAACTAAGACGAATTCTACATAAGAAAATTCTGTGCGCTTTTACAAATACACTCAAATAGGGGGCCTACATTTCATAACAAAGGGACTTCAATTCAATCAATTCAATTCAATTCAAGTTTATTCAGTCAATACAAGGTTACATTAGAACATGTATTGAAAATAAGCAATGCTCAGTCAGGCTGGAAGATTCAAACATTATGAATAGTATAGTAAAGTACACTATTATCTCTCTCTCTCTCTCTCTCTCTCTCTTTTTTTTTTCTCTATCCCTTTCTCTCTCCCTCTCTGCCTGTCTGTTTGTCTGTCTGTCTCTATCTATCTGTGTAGCATTCTCTCTCTTTTGTCACAGTGAATATGAAATGCATGCACTCCTCTTAACACAGTCCGCTCAACGAAACACCTTATCCTAATGTGGCCTTCATTTAATCAAAAGATCCAATTAGAACAATCTCTTAATTCTAGTTCCATAAAAATGTTTTACGGCTTAGGGAAAGAAGCTTTTCCTCATCGTTTATTTCCTTTGAACGCCCTTAGTCTTCGCCTGTGGGGTAAAAAAAATTGAAATATTTCCTTGCTGGGTGGGTGTCATCTTTCAAGATTTTTTTATGTTCTGACTGACATGCTTTCTTCATATAGACTTTCAAGAGATTACAGATTCACACTAATCAACTTTTGTGCGTTCATGACAATTGGAATATGTCTTTTTGCTGTTCTATCAAACCAAACATTAATCTATTGAGTTAAGATGCTCTTTACAATGGCTCTGTAAAAGTTAATGGGTGTTTATTGACCTTAAAAGACCTAAATTTTCTTAAAAAGTACATACGCTGTCTGGCCGTTTTGTATATATTGTTGTTATTTAATTCCCAGCTTTTGTGCTGGACAGAATGGTGCCCAGGAATTTGAACGAATCAACTCGTTCAAGTGTGTCCCCAATGGTGGTGGTGGCACCTCGCACCTTCGAAAGTCAATTAGCATTTCTTTGGTTTTTGACACGTTTAGTTTTAATTTATTTTCTCCACACCAATGAACGGTTGTTTTAATCTGTCTTAGAAAATTATTTTCATTGATGTTATCAACCAATCCCGTTACAGTGGTGTCGTCTGCAAATTTAATTAGAAGACACCCAGCGGATTCTGCTTTACAATTTAAGGTAAAAATTGAGTATAGCTTGGGAGATAACAGACGACCTTGAGGGTGTCTGTATTAAGAACAATTACAGACGCCAATTAATGCGGGTGGTTAAGTAAAAAGTCGAGTACCCAGTTACAGATGCTGATAGGGAATTGTAAATCTTGAACTAATCTAGTATATAATTTTCCAGGAACGATAATGTTAAAAGCAGAACTATAATCTATAGATAGAATTATGGCATATGATTTTTTCTTCTCTAAGTGGGTAAGTATTACGTGAGTGTTGATAGCAATAGCATCGTCAATACACTTATTCATCCTGTAGTGTAAGCAAATTAAAAAAAAACCATCAAAGTTTGATGGTAACAGGGAGTCGAGGTAAGAAAGTATAAATTTCTCAAAGCATTTCATTATCACTGGTGTTATAGCGACTAGTATGTAGTCATTCAGTGTTTCTGGGGAAGGTTCCTTCGGCACCGGTATGACTTTTGACTGTTTGAAACAACGGCATGGTTGATGTAGCGCTAGCGAGAGACCAATTGAAAATAAAATAATATGCTTATACAATTTGTAACTACTGCTAGCTTCAACCTCAGCCCACCAGTCCTGCAAATTAAATATCTCTAATTCATTCTCTAAAATGGATAGAAACTGCGATTCATTATCAACACACTGATTAATCCTGGCATACCCTAATCCACATTTCTTTAAAACATCTCTAACAAGCTTGGCCCAAGTAGTAAAGTTTGGTTTTTCATGAGACAATTTCAATAACTGATCGTACACTGACGATGGAAAAAGATTTTTGCGATCAGCGCTTATAAGTTTTAACCAATACTTGATGACTTTAACCTTTCGTTGAACAAATAATGGGTAAACTCCTAGTACACCGTATACAAAACAACATAATTATAATAAAAAGGAAGTTTTACCCAATAATTTACCTGCAGAGATGTTCAATATCAAGAGGATTTATTATTCAAAACTTTCCGCACATTTCCATCTCCATCTTAAAGGTTATTAATTTCAATCTCCATCCCAAACGTTAATTTTGAACAGTAGAATTTCCAATATTTGACCTTGTCTATGCATGTTTTTGCTACAAGGATAATGAGATTTATGTCTGCTAAACTAATTTTGTCAGCAAGATTATGAATATCAGACGGTTATGAATATCAGATCAATTATATTGATTGCTACACCTGTTGTTTTAACAATGTAACTTCTGACCTGTTCCATTTGTTTGTTGTTTGTTTTTTTTGCAGTGATAATAAATCTGTTCTATGAGTTATGGGGTTATTACATGTTCATTAGAGTCCTTGATTTAAATTTTTTGTTAAATATTGGTCGGATAGATATTGCGTAAAATTGTGAAATGAAGAAACCTGTTTGCTGCGATTTTAAACAATTTTAAAAGGAAGACACTTTCTTGGTCTTTCACACAAATCATTCCAAGACCTCCTTCATACGGCAGTTTCTTTTAACCTATTCAAAGGCCTTTTTGTTCGAGAATTTCCTTTTCCATATACATCTGAAGATAAGACTATCAATTTCTGTTACAAGATTTCGTTTGGCAGGGATATCGATTGGGGAATATCATTTTTTGGATAGTAGGAATGTTTCCGTAAAGCGGTAGGTTTCCTTTAGACCATTGCATAATGAGCTCTTTCATGTCTCTAATCTTGCTGATCGAATTTTCGGGATCAGTGAGGCTTCTTTGTTGACTTTAAGCTATATAGATTCCTATAGACTTTTATGTTGTCTTCCTCACTTATCCACGAGATAGCACCTCCTTGCAATTGGTCTTGCCACCAATCAACATGCCTATTGCTTTTTAAAGTTTGCTTGTGTTTTCCCCATTTATAAATTAATGTTTGAAATTTAACATACTGAACGTTTACGGCCTTGGAAGCGAGGAAAGATGCTTTTTTCGATGTCAAAGGTTATCAACTTTAGATTTTAGTTTTTTCGTTTTACATTATGCAAATATTCATGCTATAGAATATAGCAGCCTAGAATTTTTTAGGTCGACAAAAAAATTTATGTCCATCTTTTTATAATGCCGAAAAGCAATTTATTTTTTCCAACGTTGGTTTATCCATTAGGTGGTTTTCGTAGTTAAATTGAGCGCTCTTTTTCACACAACGCGGCTCAAATCAGAGCAATGTTCTTGAAAAAGGTTACATAAGCCCTTCAAAATAGTGGCTTTGATTTTAAAACGTATTTATGGCAATTTTTCCGCAAATAAGGTCATAGGTCAAGGGGACAAAATTACAATCTACAGTTGTTCTGTTTAGTGTTTTACCACTTATACAGATACTGTTGTAATTATCAATGCTGAGAAAATTAATTGATAATTCTAATAATGCAACTTACACTAACGTTTCTTCATTTTTAGTATTATAAAACAAACATCATAAAACTTTCAAACTGTGCAAAAAATTTTTTAAACAAAAAATTTGTAGTACTCGAAAATGCCCATTTTCTTGAATCGGTCGGTACCGCATGTAACGTTAGACTTTTTGTAGCAGCGTACACATATAAAAAAAAAACAACTTGAAAACCTGTTGTTAGGCATTAAAGATTATTCCGCGTTAAGTCTCACAGTATATATTTTAGTAATGGGTGGTACAGGGCGGAGTGCTCACTAAAAAGTAAAAGTAAACAAAACAAATAGAAACAGATGCAGGAAATTCAGTCAGCCATTACACCAAAATTAAAAAATGGTCTATGTTTGTAATGTATCGTTTTCAAATCTGCGCACCAATAGTTATTCCAGGAGAATACATGTACATGTATTTGATTTTAGCATGGTATGGTAAAATACACTTAGGGCAAATAAAAAGCCTATAAAGAGAATACTTGAGACGGGTGCCTCCTTCTCAATACATCGCAATGAAATGGACCATCGTTGCTTTTCCGTATTGGTCGAACTTTGAAATTTTTATGCGATAAACTAATCTAACTGAACATTTTCACCATGGTTTTTGCAAACATTCTATAATTACATTACATGATGAAAAACCCTATTGTTAGTGCGGCTCAGTCTCTCTGGCGACACTTACTGCTGAGAAAATGAGGCTTGCTTCGGGTAAACACATCAAAGACAACAACATTGAAAACAATGAAACTTCACAAGCCCTTTAGGATCAGGTAGGCCTAGTACATGTATTTTTACACAACCGGAATTTAATTTCGAGTAGATAGTAAGCACTGATTTAGATTCAAGACGTCCTCAAATTGCTCCAGGCCCCACCTCGTCATATCCTAATCTGTAGAATGGTTGGGCACAATTGCCTGAAAATGAAATAGTAGGTCATAAAACTTTTAAAACTCTTTAGCGACAGTGTCTGAGCCTGTACAGAAAACGCGATGGTAGCATCTGGAATATCAGTTCCTTCACACTCTCAGTATTTTACTTCCACATTGGCTTTCCGATCTGAATATCTCTCATCTCATCTCATCTCATTTTCACCGACCGCCATATATGTTTGGAATATATCATTTTCAAATCTGCACACCAATAGTTATTCCACAGGAGAATACATGTACATGTACCGTATTTAACTTTAGCATGGTATGGATAAAAGAAACTTAGGGCTAGCTGCTGATTCAAAATGTGTTGACTTTTTTTAGTTTTAACTTTGTTCATACAAACTCATTTTCTCTATGCAAACAAAATAAGCTCCACACTGACAGAGTAAAGCAAAAGGATCAGAAATCTAACAGTTAACGTGACATCACCGAACGCAGATATTGCTGTACGAATAAAATGATTCGAGGTATTACAGACAATGTTTAACTCGACACATCAAAGGCTGCTAAATACTATGGCTATTCTTGTTTTGTGGGGATTTTTGTTCATTTCACATGACAGAATGATCTATAAGTTCGTAAAAAAACTCGCCGAGAATTATTACAACTCGAAAAGATGATACCATGTCCCTTTTAAGTTGAGCAAAGCATTGTGATGGTAGGAATAGAACACCGTGCTTAAATGTATGCATGTTTTGGCGAAAGAATTTATTGTACAAGGCATACACGTGTCAACTAACTTGATGAAGTTAAGAGCCTCTATCTGCAAAGTGATATAGGTAGTTATCTTGGCTGTTATAGTATTTTCGCGTTCGTAAGAAGAGTTTTCGCCAGTTTAACCTGTGTATGATTTTAGTGCTATAATAAATCCTGGTATTGCATATTGCATTTGAATTTTTCACTACTGTCTAACCTATCGCTAAAACTACTCGCCCTGAAAATCTGTATTAGTTGGTCACCGGCATTCTTTGACACTCAATTCCACCAACACCAAGTGATTTTCTAGCAAATGGAACATAAACATGTCAAGCATGAAAAGATTAACGAATATGATGCTCGTGGTAAAAAAGACAAGAAAAGAGAAAACCGCACTTTCAATCTTGAAATGTCGTTTTTTTTCTTACATTTCAATATAGAGCGTGTAAATATATATATACACACTATAAGAATCGGCAAGTTTAAAATATGAAAGTTGGTATGCTGATTAAAAGGCTGTTCTTACTTTTTTGGCAGACTCGGAAGCTAGCAAATAGGTCTAGTCGTGCAACTCATAATGCTAAATGCAAGTATTCTCAATACCCATTTGTATATGTGTTAGACTAGACGCTTCTAAAACGAAATTGATTTTAGTGGATAAGATTTTTTCAAATATTCTTTCTGTTGCAATCAGTATTTGCTTACTTCTGTTAGTTTTTAATTCAAATACGAGGATGGATCATTCAGTAATGAGAGTGACCTTCCTGTTTGTAAATGCGCGACCTTTGGTAGTCATGTCATATATGAAAATGATCATCAGCTTGTGTACTTTCGAACCAACTAAAAATATTCCATGTGACATTGTCACTATCCATTTTATGACGTCATGAAAACATACGGTGAATAGCTCTGCAGCAATCAAGATGGAGTTCACTAAGGAAAATATGAGGTTCTACATTTTCACGCGCTATCAACTTGACGAATCCCCAAAACTGATCCATGAAACTTTGCAGACTGTCTGTGGGGAATGTGCCTGTTCTTATCAAACTGTTTGCGGTTGGGTAAAGGAATTCAATGAAGGTAAAGAATGACTTTCCGATTGCCCTTGTCTGCTGTGAATGAGCAGACTATTGCTTCTATCAAGAAGGACATCGATGAAGATCCCCATATCTCTGTGCGAGAATTAAGCGACACCAACGGCCTTTTGTATGGTACAGTTCATACCATCATAACTGAACATCTCCGTATGGAAAAAGTGTATGTGCCCGATGGATAGTCATTTGTTGACAGTAGTTCAAAAGAAAGAGAGGGTTCATTGTGCAACGGAATTGCTGAATATCTTTGAACCGCATGGTTCTAAAAGGCTTTCCGACATCGTTACAGGTGATGAAACTTGGTTCGCTTTCTTTATCATCCCACCGAAACGCCTCAATCGCATGTGGGTAGATGGGCAAGGAGACAGACCCGTCGTGTTGCTTCCAGGATTTCAAAGCCGAAAGAGAATGTTTACGGTATCCTTCAATTACAGTGGCCCACATGCAGTTGACTTATTGCCTCAAAACACTACAATGACTGCCACATTATATGTCCAGAATGTGCTTTCCCAGGTGAAATCAGCAATCAATGGGCAGCGACCAAAGGTTAGCACATCCAGGACCTTGCTTCGACATGACAATTCAGGTCCCTGTAAAGCAAGGGCCACAACTCAGTCACTACGGGAGCTAGGAATTCAAGTCTTTCCCCATCCGGCCTACAGTCCCGACTTGTCACCATGTGACTTCTGGTTGTTTCCGATTCTGAAGGACAGGCTAGCTGGACGGAAGTTTGACCGCATTCAAGACCTATTAAAAGCAGTGAATTCAGAGCTGCGGACCATACCGGAAGAAAACTACCGAGGCGTGTTCCGGAAGTGGCAGATCAGGCTGAAACGTTGGATAGAGAGCCATTTAGAGTATTTTGGAGGACTGTGAAAGTTTCATGTACGTATCATTAACAGTTTAGAAAATAAAGAGCAACACTCAAAACATATTGATCCACCCTCGTATATATATATACATACAAGTCGTAGGCCAAAACGAGTAAACCTAAGTATTCACCGCAATGTACCATAAATTTTAGAACCATACCCACAGTGAAGTGGGCAGCAATTGGGCTCATCGCGTACGGACTGAAAGACCTATACACATAAGAGTAGAAATTAAAGACAATCATTATTTCATGAAAACTTATAGCTTTGCTTTTATGCTCTATCGACTCTTTCCCTTGATAACTAGGAAAAAAAAGCCGTCAACTTTTATAACATAAGTCGCGGGCCAGCCGATTCTTCCCTTCTTGCAACGTATACAGCGCCGCATGGCATTGCTCGAGGTGACACACTAGGGAGAGGTCAGGTACCGGCGACGTCAAATGTATTGAATTTTCTCGGGCGGCAGAAAAAGTACGGTGATCTTTGCAAGTAATCTTTGATCAAGAGCTATTTAGTTTGAAAATCAAATATAAAAGCATGCTCCCCCGGTCCGATTTTGGTAAAATATTTGTTGAACACATATTTATACTCAAACAACAAGATACAGTCGTAAAATGATTGAAAGCAGTTAGTTTGAGATTCAGACCTAGTTTCCTGGACTATCTTTTAATTTTTTGACTGCTACTTCTGTGGAAAGGGACCTATCGATTTATGAATCAATCATTCTATCAACTAATTAATCAGTCAAGAAGTCATTCAATGAACCAGTAACCCAAATAATAAACTGAATACTCACACGTACGATAAACAAACCCTGTAATTTATCAGCTAACTCATTACGTGTTGTTTTAAACCATGAACGAAAGAACAGGTCCATCGTTCAACCAAAGAAAACCAATTGGAATCATCAAAAAACCAATTAAACAGTCAATCATTTTATTAAAAATTAAAGAAACGTACAAAATATACCAACACTTGACTTGACATACATAGCCGCTCGCTTGTAGAGTCGTCTGACTGTGCAGCTTCGGCTGCTCCTCTTCTAGACTTTTCTCCGCGATGAAAGTCATCCATTCGTCTCGGTTCTCTGCAATGTCTCGAATTAAATCCAGGTCTTTCTGTGATGTTAAAGTCATTTTCTCGCCGGGAACGTGTTTGAGGTCGTTATTTATAGTAACTGGAAGTGTTGTTATTGGTCTACCACTTGGTCTTTTATTGTTTTCTTCAAAATAGAACTGCATTGCTTCGTTTGCCGGAATACGCGGATCTCGTCTGAATATGTGTCTAAACAGTCTCCATCTAGACACATAGTTTATTTATTGATAAATCGTCTAACTGATATATCGACCCCATCGGTATACTTGACAATTAATGTACCTTTAAAACAACCAGGAAGAGGATTGTAGTGAGAGGGTACAAGCTATGTTTTTTTTAGTTGCAAGGCAGTATTTGCTGTGGTTACTATAAGCTGAGGATTCAAATTACACCAAAGTTTAGCACATTTGTCTTGCCATGTTCACTATAAGCCTACTTCAATCCATTTTAGAAACTTTAAATCTTTTTTTTTTATTTTCACTGAATGCGCAGTGGTTGCATCCTTAATTATTTTGTTTTAAACGAACCTGTAAGTTATTCAGTTCTGCATTTGTCAGACTTTCCCCTTCTGTAGCGTTAGCTAATCGTCCCATCCTCGGCTATATCGATGTTTTACATACTTTATGTGATGTTAATAATTGTCAAAATAAATTGCGCTCGCGGGAGGAACATTGGAAAAAATTGAGGGATTCACTTTTTTTCGTGATATCTAGCGCAGCTTATAATTATCATCTTGCGAAACCTCCCTAATGCTGCTAATGCATGGTTGTCTTTTCTTTAGTCTTGATGATCGTTGAGTGCAGCGAGACACTACGTTTCTCTGACCGGATCTTGAATAATTTGATCCCCCCACTCACGCTCGGATTCCACCGGGATCGTTCAAGAGGGTGATAAATGAGCCAGGGAAGTGAGACCCCGCCCTCATGACCTCCCGCAGTTTCTGCCGGAAACGGGCTACGTCCATACACTACCAAAGGAATCGCTCAGCTACTCTTTGAGCGAGAGAGAGAGAGAAAGAGAGAGAGAGAGAGACAGAGACAGACAGAGACAGAGACAGACAGAGAGACAGACAGACAGATAGATTCGTTGTCTCCGACTGTAGTATATACATTTTAAAAATCTGATTAAATTGTAAAAAAATCTCCGTATAAGAATGCCTAATGCAAGCTTAGATTACGTGAAACTGCTAAAATACAAAATAGTATAAGAAAGAAGGAAAAAGGGCTGACAAGAGGTACAGTGATAAAGGAAAGCTCCGCCTATTTCTCAGTCAATCTGTCCATGTGTGACGGGGTGGTTTTAACTTTAGTAACTACAGCCAGCGCCAAATGATGACGGGTAGTTTGTCTTGTTTATTTAACAAAGAGACCCAAAAATGTGAAATATCAACAAGATGACGATAACTAATTATAAATGTATTGTTGACCCTAATTTAATTGAGACAAATACTGTGACGTAACAACAATAGAACACTTATTTCAATGAAGACACACAGGTAAGTTGAGTTTATTCAGTTGGAAATTGATGAGACAAACAGATTGACTAGCAGCACCAAATATGACGTGGCTGGCTGTGGTGGCTAAACTTTCGTAAACAACAAAATGATTACAATCTTTGTATACAACAAAATTAAGGATAAAACAAATTTTGTACGGGTATGAAATATAATAGCCAGACTTCAGTAATAAAAGATTTCATAACGAGTAGTCAAATCTGAAATAAAACACTTAACTGCATTGAACCTCTTATCTAAAAACCAACGACAATATTAAAATTACAATTTATAAAACAAGAGCGTAAAATTAGTTGCTCATCAGTATGTCGCGCTTACACCAAACAGAAACTCACAGTGAAATCAAGCTATAGTATTTGTGAACTTAAAATGAGCTTTCAAAGTCTACACAGAGCAACTAAAAATAAGAACCCTCAACCTCAATAGTATGTTACTCGCGAAAGTAGTAAAATTGAACAAAACAAAGCAAACCAAATCAGAGCAAAACAAAAAAAATGAAACAGAGTAAAAGCCCAAAATCCAAAAATTAATAACCCAACCAGGAGTAAATTGATAGCAAGGCAATATACAACGTCCTGGGGAAAATAGAATGTAAACACACTTGTATAACCAGTGCAACATCAAGTTGGTACAATATCAAAATATACCATACATTGAAAGCATAAGTAAAGATGCAGACTAATCACCGTGGCTATCACTTTCCCTGTTAACCTTACCTTGTTCATTTTACCAAGTTGCATCTTTTAATCACAACGAAACCCGTTATCTTACTCTACTGACTATCCTATTGAGACCCGTGAGGTCATAGCCTCAGGCCGACAGTGGCCTAGGTCTACTCTAAATACTCTACAATAGACCGCAGTGGCGATCGAGTCAACGCCTATAGCATATCGCAGTTGCTCCGCCTATAATGATCAATTCTGACATCGTGTTCCCACTACAATCGCCACCAAGCTCAAGCAGTATTATCGAATAATTCTTTAAAATGCAACAACATGCCTATATCCATTAAATTAACACTGAAAATAAAACTGAAGTGCAACCATTATATACATTAGTCATGATTCCGTTAGAAATATGAATTCAGATGGGTAAGTCTTATCAGTAGCATTCAGTAGTAATACACTTGCGTTTAGCTTTCACTCAAACACTAGTCTCTATTTCGTCTAGCTCCAAAGATAGCAATACATCAGATAACTTATTACACTCACCCACTGGAACGGTGATTCTTCAGTTAAGAAACAGCATACGCTGCTGCTCAAAACAGCATAACACCCAGAGTCTCAAAATCTGTCTCGGCGGCGAGATGCGTACATCTCGTAAGGCAGCTACATGGCGAGTGTCGCTACCTCAAAATTCTATCGCAATATATAGTCTATCCCCAAGCCCCTCGAGGCTCGTTAATCAGCAGTGGGACAATACTCAAACGCCCAACTTTACAGGGAAGGTGCGCTGAAAAGACTCGCATTTTAAGATGCCCACCCAAGGTGGCAAATTCCATCAGCGACCTAGAATTACACCGATCTTCAATTTCATCAAATTTCTCGCAGTGTCAAACAACCTGAAAGTCGTTAGCAACCATGATACCATCTCAAATTAATCAAGTTTTAATTGCTGTTTCAATTACCAGTTAAGCTATCCATAGCATTAATAATTTGCCCCCGTAATTCTTACCACTCTCAGTAAAACGGGCGTTTGCCTGTCATTCAACCTCGCAACTCCTTGTCTAGGAGACATATCAATGTGACAAATCCCATCTCAGTTAGCAAGTATGGTTTGAACAAGACCCAACAATCTACGCGACCCTCTGTCTCCGCCAGGAGATGAGTTAACACGTTACCCATGTAATTAAGTTACCGATTTACACATAAGAGCATCACCTCCCGAGTTGCAAGAGATATCTACAAACATAACCAGATACAATAGATCTGGATCCCATGTACTTGGGCGCGGGACGAACGCAATGTCGATGTTACCGGGAGATAAGTACTATGCTCGTTTCGAACACAAAAAGCTTAGCCCAAAACTACAAATACTGTCAGTGAACACTATCAACCGCTAACGGCACTTAGTGACTTGTCACGCTCTCTCCACATACAAGGACTCTTCCACACATACAGGACAATGTATCGAACACCGTAGTAAACCGTGTCAACAATACTGAAATTCAAGTTAACAAATAAAAATTAAAAGATGGATTTTGTATACAATGTGAACGAAAAATATCAACTTAAAACTAAAATCATGAAATTTGCATTACTATTTTCAACTCGCTCACACATGCAAGAAAAATCTTTGTTTGAAAAAGATGCAGTTCCCTTCCTCCAAAGTGCATCAGAGCTTTCAACAAAGTTGCCTTACTGGTAGTTTCGCTCGGTTGATAATCAATAATGTAAGGTCACTCCAATGCTATGAGCTGTTGGTGTTTGCTCTGTATCTGTTTGATTAGTGCAAGTTTAGCCTTTAATGTTCGTGACATGCATTGATACCGTAGAAAGCAACAATGTACCTTTTAAGACAGTGTCTTGCTCATGCTCTGCTGTCTGAATCTATAGGTTTTCATCGCGATTGAATGGGAATGAATCATACAGTTCTCTTCAAATTTTAAGATAAATTGAAATCGCTTGAATATAGATGCCGGGCAGGGAGGGTTGCGCAAGGCGGATGCTTCTTTTTTAGAGAACGGAAAAGTTAAGGCAGATTTGAGCACTCAGGAAGGACCCTTAGTTTTGTTTAGTAGAACATCGAAGTAATTAAAAAGATCAAATACAAAAATAGGGAATTCAAATGCAACAACATAAGGAAAGCAAATTACACATAAGTAAAGCAAATGCACCATTTCAAGCTGCAAGTGAACCGCGCCGTTACGTCACAAAACTGCTCTTACTACTACTACTGCTACTACTACTACTACTACTACTACTACTACTACTAATACTACTACTACTACTACTACTACTTCTAATACTGCCACAAAACTGCTACCACTACTACCACTACAACTGATACGACCATTGCAGCAACAACTACTACCCCTGCTACTACTACTACTACTACTACTACTACTACTACTACTACTACTACTACTACTACTACTACTACTACTACTTCTCTACTACTACTACTTCTTCTACTACTAATACTACTACTGCTACCACTATTACTGCTCTAACTACTTCTGCTACTACTACCACTGCTGCTGCTACTACTACTACTACTACTACTACTACTACTACTTCTACTTCTTTTACTACTACTAATACTACTTCTTTTACTACTACTAATACTACTACCACTATCACTACTGCTACCACTACTACTGCTCTTACTACTTCTGCTACTA